>JBAGKO010174977.1:0-17360 GCA_037177275.1 Acacia concinna | reverse complement strand
TTTAATTTGATGGTACTTAACTAACTTTGGTTATTTTGAACACACTATATGAGTTAATCTTACTATTTTATTATTGTCAATTAAATTATAATATTTTAATATAGCCGGTTCAATGGTCGGTTCAACCCCAGGTTCGACCTGATTGAACCCTTTAAACCCTGAACCCATACCTTGACCGGTTCTTTACCTGATCCAATTTTTTGTACCTTGGATATAAGACGTAAGCATGCTTCGCTTCCCATTGGACATTAAAAAAGAAAAAGGGATTTAGGAAGAAAAAGCCTTATTTTATGTTTGGTTACCATCATCAAAACACTTTTGTGAATCTCAAATCATCATAAGATGTTACCAAAATAGTGTGTTATGGATCTCCGATTTAGGGCTTGTTTGGTATGATTTATTTGGGTTAAATAAGATTTTATGCACAAAGTATAAAAAAGACACCTCTCACATACTTATTTTGTACTCCGTAAATAAGATCTTATTACCTCTAAATAAGTTATTCCAAACAAACACTTAGGGTGTGTTTGGAATAACGGTATAATAAGTGACTTATTTGTAATTGAACTTTTAGATAATTCAGATTAGATATAAGTTAGATTATATATGTTTGGATCGATGATAGTATAAGTGACTTATGTAAAAATAAAATGTGTTTGGTTAATATATTAAAAAGTAACTTATTGTAGTAAATGACTGAAAGGGACATGAATATTAGTGAATATACCATACATATATATATAAGACTTAATTGACTTTTTTCGCTTCCTAAATCTCTCTAAAAAAATCAACTGGGTTTTATAATTAGGATTGGAGGAAGTCTTATTTCATGTAAATATATTACGATAAATTTTAACGATTTAAAATAATGTAATTAGCTTTTTTAGTATTCTTCAAAAAAGTCAACTGGCCCTTATAATTAGGACCGAAGGGAGTATATTAGTTTATAAGTCAAACAAAATAGTTCATGAGAAAAATGATAAATTTTAATGATTTAAAATAATATAATTAGTTTTCTTAATATTCTTTAAAAAATCAACTGGATCTTATAATTATGACTAGATAGAATAAATTATAACAACAAATTTAAAAAAAAACTACTGCACTCCACTGTCAGTCTGTTCCATAGAGTAAGCAAGAAGTATTTGTTTAAATATTATCGGACGTTTTACACTTTTAAGACGTTTTGCTTATTAGAATAGCAAACACTCACTTTTTTATTTTTGTTTAAAATTGGAAGTTTTGGGCTGCTGAACGGATATGGGGGGAACTGAAATACCAAACACACTAATATGCTTAATATGTTGGAATGTACTTTAAGGAAAATTTGGGATGTTGAGTGTCACCACTCACAGTTGCGGTATCTGAAAAAAAAATATAGAGAGACGGGTGAGCATAAATAACAAAGTGTGCGGAAGGGAAGGAGGGGCACAGGAGTTTTCGCAAGTAATTTTCTCAAAAGGAATAAAAGTTTATTTGAATGTTTACATTGAAAATGGTATACTTCGAGAAAAATAAAAGTTTACAAGTCTTTAACAAACTAAACAATATATCATGCATTACTACAGAATTATCTATAAATAGAATCTCATGCTTATCAAGTTTTTTCTTAGAAAAAGTCATATATCCAGGCAGGATTTCTGCAAACATTTATATGATGGTTATTATATATAGACAAAATATTTAATGATTGTATAAAAACCGTATATAATGGTTATATATATATATATATGACAAACAACCGTTATATATATTGTTTTTTTTTAAAAAAAAACCTATAGACCTCTTTTCTTTAACATTTGAAACTTTGTAAATTTATAGAGAGTTAAGTTCTTCATCTTTGATGAACACTTTTGAGCTCCTCCTCCACCAATTTCCTCTCTTCCATCATGTCCATCGTGGTTTTCTCCTTTTTCCTCCATTGTAATCCTTTGTTGCTCGTCGTTATGGGCCTTGGGTCATGGCTGTTGTTTACGTTGTTCCACTACTCTATTGCTGTTTGCTTTACGGTTTTGTGTTTTGAGATTTGTGGGCAGCTCTCAGCTCATTCTTCTTGATAAAAGTGAGTTCATTCTAGGTTTTTGGACATTGATTCTTGGATACAGAGTATGTCAAGTATAGTGTTAGATTGTTTTGTGTGTGTGTGTGGTTTTTCCACTTGTATTAAGTTTTAGTTGTTAAAAAGGATTTTAATTATTAGTATTGATAAAGTGGGTAAAGAGAATGTGAAGGATCATTACCACATAATTGTATATACATGGCACTTTATATATCGCAGTTTTTGGGAACCTGCCATATATAATGAGACAGAAATTTTTCAGAAACTTATATGACGATTTTAAGTATAAACCGTCATATATATATATATGTAAACTATATATAACAATTTTTTATACAACGGTTATATAATTGCCTAGTTTTTGGTAAAAAATATCATATAATATATGACAGTTGTGTTATAAGACCGTCATATATATGTGACATATATTCAACGGTTGCTAATTTTAAAATCGTCATACACTATATATATGATGGTTTTATCAAAATATCGACCCTATATACTATGTTCATATATCAGACATACCCATTTTTCTATCGTCATTTGAAACTTCATAAAACTCCATAAAGCTAAATTTTCCACATGCGATGAAGGTGTTCGAGCTCTTTCGCCTTGCTTTTCCACTTTGTCGTGGATTTCTCATTTTGTCCTTGTTAGATCGTCGTTCGTGTCTGTCGTTGCTCACATTGGTCGTACAGGCTAGTTGGGTCTTACAGTACATGTAGCGCGCGTGCATTTCACGCATTGGCTTGTGTGGGTGTTTTGCTAGCGCTGTTATGTTCTACTCTTTCTTAGCAAATGTTTGATCTTTTTTAATTTTGTGGTTGCTCTTGTTAAATTGCAACTATATTTTGACCTCTGATTAGATTTGTTTTACGCACGATGCAACACCCCAAAAATTTCCTATATGGAAATCTAGTAAACAACCATTTCAATAAAGATGGAATTTTGGGGAAGTTTTAGGAAAAAGTGCTGTGGATGCAGCCCCGTTTTTGTAAACTTTTGGATGACTAAATCATGTCTAAAAATCATGACATTTTATATGATGAAAGTAGACATTCTAATATTTAAATTGATAGATCAACCAAATAGTTTTGTTTGATATACTAAGGGATATGAATTTTTGAAATATACCTAGTGGAATTTTTTGGTTTCTGGAGCAATGTTCAAAAATGAATTTCCTAGGAATTTTATGATTCCAATTGATCAAAGGAAGTATTTTTCCTAAAACTAGACTCAATAAGGGATATTTGAGCTTTGGAATCACCTCAATTGGATATTTTTACAATTAGATATGAATTTTCAAAGTTGGGTGGAAAATCTGTCCAGGAAACCCAAAATTGTAAAAATGTAATGACAAATTTGTAATTTGTGGCTCATACAAGCATAAAAGTGAAAGAATAAAAGTAATCTTAAGGGCAAGATGGGAAAGACAAGATGGAGGGCGAAGGTCTTATCTTGAAAAGCAAAAAAGGAAGTAGATATTTGTGTAACTTGTTGCTAGGAATTTACTTGATTAAATAATGTAAATTAACACATGTTGGATTAAAGTGGATAAAGCTAATTGAAGGGGCAAGAGTTGCCCTTAATTTTGTGCAGTAAGAAGGGAATAGGGGGAGGGAGAGGGGGGAGAGAGAGAGTTCAAGAAAATTAGAGAGAAGGAAAGGAAAAAAAAGGAAGAGTAAGGTATAGGCAAGAGTTCCAAGGTAAGTTTAAGCTTAAATTTCCATCTTTTCCTTGATTCTTGGCTCTCAATTCCTTCTAATGGTCATGATCTTCTTGAAATCACATGTAACAAGAAGAAAATCAAGAAAAGAAGAAGAAGGAGTGGCTCTTTTTAGATAAAGAAACAAGAAGACAAGAGGTAACTTTAAGTAACTTCTTGATTTGAGAGCTTAAAGTTTGTTATTGTGTTGTTGATGGTTCTTGGCTTGATTTAATTTGATTAGATGGTTTGGGAGGGAATGAACCCTAAGGGGAGGTTCTGCCCAAATTTCTAAAAATTTAGAAATACATGAAAAATAACTATAAAGAAGTGATTAGAGATAGAATAAGAGGATGTTTTGTTGAAAGGAACCTTGAAGCATAATTTTTTAAACTTCTTCCCTGTTTTGTCCAGACCTTATTTTAAGGTGTTAGGGCTGGATTTTGGGCAATTTGATGCTTCCAATAAGTTTAAAATAGAAAATTATGTGGGGTAAAGGTAAGGGAAAGCACTTTGGAAGCATTAGGATTAAAATTGGCATTTTCGCTCAAAATGAGTAACATTTTGGATTTGGCCCTAGATCAGGGAGAAGGAGTTGGAATTTGGTAATTTTGAGGCCATAAATGGATTTAGCATGTGAAACTTTGTGGGAATAGCCTGGGTCATAGTTTTTGAAATAGTGGAATTATAACTAGCATGGAAGGAAATATACTAGTACCCTAAGGACAATTTTGTAATTGTGCGTTTTGAGTGGATTTAATTAATTATATGAGTTTGGAAGTAAAAATTGAATGAGTAATAACTCATTCCATATATATTTGGCATTTAAGGATTAATTCTTTGCCCGGTAGACCAAAAAATTGATCAGAGGAAGGATAAGTGGGCTGGAAAGGTGTCTAGGTAGTAGCACTTTCTTTCATACTCTATGTAAAATTGTATATGCTCTTGTTTTCCCTTTATGAAATACATATGTTCATGATGCTTACGGGTACTTTGAAACACAATGTCATGATGGATTGTCAACAAGGGTAGTCTAGTGCATTATAGATTCTTATCCAAGACTCATATCATTTGATGATGCCATGTGAGTCGCTAGAAATATGTAAAGTGTATGGCTAATCCAATAAGCCGTGGTAGCAGTACAAAACAAGTAAGGGTTTCAGCAGAAGTTTAGTATAGTTGACTCGGAATACATGTGCACATTTCAGTTTGAATATACAAAAAGGGACAGGGTTACGGCCCTGAGTTCTTCGACAACACAATAACATGAAAATGATTGTTTTATTGCAGATGTGGTGCATTGCATATCTATTTAACATATTTTGCATAATAGAATGCTGTTACTATTGGGATTCTTTTGAATATCACCCTTTCCAATAATACAATATAAATTACTTAGCTGGATGATGCCAACATAAGGGCAAAGATGCAAAAATTGTCAATAGGAGGACCGAGGCCTACATAAGCTTTGCTGTGGGACAACTGCAACAGTGCAGTTTTGATTTTTAATTTTTCTAAGGTTTGTAAGATCTTGTGGGATAACTGTAAAGACTTAAGCACTATATATACTAGTACAATTGATTTTATGCTATTTTCGCTTGCAATTTGAACTACGCTCTATTACTATTATTAATGTCAAATTAAGTGAGGGGTTTGACATACGATTGCTGGCTGTTGTATATATGTATACGGATTGAGTGTTTTTGATGTCTTCAAGCTACTATATATAATGATTAAAGGAGTAATTAATTAGATGATGAAACTTCTTGTTTTTCATTGTTTTTCATTTTACTTGCTGTGTTAAGATGAATTTATACATATATGGCTGTTGTTAATTAATTAATAAGAGTATATATATGTGTGATGGGTTTTTTTTTTGTGATGGATATATATTTGAAATGTTTATTTAATTAATTTGTTGTATAATTATATTAAAGTTTAATGTTATTTGTATCAATGATGAAGTGGGGATATATATGAAGAAAATATATATGTGAAGATTATATTGTTGTGTGGATGCTTTAAAGAGTTTGGTGCATTAAATTAAAGTTGTTAGTTGCATTGCGTTCTCAAATATTGATAAATTGGGTACACATTGTTGTCTTAGTAAATTTTAAGCGCTTCTTAATTGCTTAGTAACCAATTTAAAGTGGTCTAGTGATAATTTGAATTAAATGAGATTTTAAGTGTGTTTGTTGTTTGTTTTATATTATATGCTCTAGATAAAATGGATAACAAGAAATGGGTGTATGCAAATTGTTTACCAAAGGAGTACTGGGATGGGGTTGGGGAATTCATACGGTTAGGTTGTCATAATCATGCTGATAATTGTGGCTGGCTTCATTGTTTGTCCTTGCGTCTAGTGTGGCATTGTGAGGCTTGTTCATCTAGACACTTGTGAGAAGCACTTAGTAGCTAATGGATTTGACCAGAGTTATATGTGTTGGACAAAACATGGTGAGGAGGAAGTGGAACACACTGATAGTTGATCAAATTTAGAAAGTAGGTGTGACACACCAATTTTGAAAAGATGTGAGGAGGCACCTAACTTGGAAATATGTGAATCAACCAACCCCTTTTATGACGCTGATCATCTCAAAAATTTGGTGAAGGCAATTGAAGGGGAGTTCAGCGAGAACCCGAAAAAGTTTGAGAGGATGAAAAGAGATGTAGAGAAGCCTTCGTATGAGAATTGTATGTGTTCACATTATTATTTGTAGTGTTGAACTTGTACAACTAAAAAGCAATATATGGATTGAGTGATGCGAGTTTCACAAAGCTGCTTTTCCTTTTGAGAAGAATGTTGCAGCCGGAAAACGACATGCTAACAAAGACTTATGATGCAAAACAAGTTATGGGCACAGTCGGCTTGAGTTATGAGAAGATACATGCTTGCCCCAATGATTGTATTCTATTTTGCAAAGAATATGAATCGTTAATTGAGTGTCCTTTGTGCTCAGTGTAACATCCCAAAATTCATACATGGAATTTTAGTAAATAATTATATGAATAAATATAGGACTTTTGGGGAAATTCTAGAAAAAGTGTTTTAGAGGCAATCGTATTTCTGTAAGAGTTTGGATAATCAAATGATGTCCAAAAATCATAATAATTTATAGGATGAAAGTATACATTCTAATATTTAAATTGATAGTAAAAAAAAATAATTGGACTTATATACTAAGAGATATGGATTTTTGAATTTAGCCTAGTGGAATTTGTTAGTTTCTAGAGTAGTATGTAAACATAATTTACTGGGATTGTTATGATTCAAATTGGGAAAATAAATTATTTTTCCCTAAAACTAGACTCAAAGAGGGACATTTGGGATTTGAAATCATTTCAATAGGATGTTTGTACAATTAGATATGAATTTTCAAAGTTGAGTAAAAATTTTGTTTAGAGATCCGAATTTTAGTAATTAAGGGCAAAATAGTCATTTGACCTCCCCATCTAATTTTTAGGCTTCCTCAACCTTCTCCCAGCTCCATAACATGACCATAAACCAGAGAAAAGAGAGAGTAGCAGTAGCAAGCCACCAAGTGCCTTAAGGTCCCAAATTTTTGAGGTAAGCTACCTTAAAACACCGAATTTTGGTATTTTTCAGTATTTAGGACCACTCCTAACCCTTTTCCCTCTATAAATCTGTTGGTTTGAGGAAAGAATCATAAGGAGGAAGAGAGATAAATTTTTTGCTAGAGAGAGAAAGTGGGGGAAATCAAAGGTAACTTCCACAACTTCAGTTCTTTCGACTTAAGATTACTTTTATGACTGTTTGTGGACTGAATCTGTGGTTGTATTGGATTGATTTTTGATTTGGAAAAATGATGAAACCTAGCTATTATCCTACCTAAATTCCCTCTGAATTCAATGTAATTGGTTTCAAAATGATTAAACCGATGATTAAGAGTGAAAATGAGTAGGTTTAATCCAAGATTTTTAAAAAATTACAATTTTTGATATTTAAGTGTAAATTTCGACCAGCCATAGAAAATGAGGATTAGAGTTGGAATTTCACAATTCTAAGGGTTCCATTACAATCATAAGGGAAAATTAAAGGGGGTTTATGTTGGCCTCAAAGTTCGAAAAGCCCTAAAACACAATGGAAAAATAGGCTTTAAAAACCCTAATTAGGATTGCCAAGGGTATTATGGTAATTTAACATTGAATTTTCCTAATCTAAGGTAACAAATGGATTCTACATGCAAAACTGTGTTGGATTGACCCGAGATATAAATTCTATAAAAGTACGGTTAGACCGAGTGTAGGGGACCCAGAAGGCAATGTAGTAATTCTCTAGTTTTGCACTAGCTTATCAATATAATGACATGGAAAGGATTTATGGATTAATAGTGACACATTTTCCATGTATTTTAGAATTTTAGGATTACAAGTCAACAAACGGCGTAAGAGTCAACCAAACACAAAAAATTGGGGATCTAAGGTAGTAGCACTTTCTTTCATACTTTATGTGAACTTATATATGTCTTGTTTGCCCTTTATGTAATACATGTGACATAGTGCTTGCGGGTACTTTGAATTACAATGTCTTGATAACACAATACCATTATGGATTGTGGTGTGAAATAGAAACCACAATGAACTGTGGTACGACACAAGTAGGGGTTTTAGCTGTTATTGACCTTGAATACATGTGCTCATTCTGTTGTGTATGGAACAAGTAAGGGTTTCAGTGACAGTTAGCCCTGAATACATGTGCATATTTTCGTTTGAAAATATAGAAGGGGACAGGGTGGGGCCCTGAGTTCTTCGAGAACATAGAAACACGCAGTTGATTATTTGTTGCTAATGTGGTGTATTTCATATCTACTTATCGCATTTTGCATAATAGAATGTTGTTACTACTGGGATTCATTTGAATCTAACCCCGTATTTTTTTATATAAATTAACCCAGCAATAGCCAATGGCTCCAAAAGGAAAGCGATATCTAGGAACGAGTAAGACGCACAAGGCGTAGATGATGCCAGGACATAAATATAGCTCAATTTTGACAAATTTTGGGACCAATGTTGCGTATATTTATAAAGCCTTCGATAAGGGACTGTATTATAAACAAATACTATATATTAGTACGATACATTTCGATGTTTTCTCCACTTGCCATTTGAACTGCGCTTTATTACTTTGATAAAAGTTGGATTAAAAGAGGGGTGCAACATTTTTGGTATTAGAGCATAAAGTGGTTCTGACATTATCAAAATAGTATATATTATTGATGCGGTCTTATTTGCTATGTATGAGTGATGACAAATGCGCTATCCATTATAGAAGCTGACAGTGCCTTAATGAAGTTAATCTTATCCAAGAGAGTATTGGCTCCGTTATGGGGCAATCTAGATCCAGGTCTCAGTGTTAATTTGCTAACATACATATAAACACACCAAGCCCAACTAACTACCAACCAGGCCCAAGTAATCCAAGGAGGAGAAGGAGGTTTCCTAAATGGGGTAGTTTGGATTCGAATAGATGAAGTAGTTAGTGTTAAACTCTGATACTTTGATAATGAAGTAGAGTTAGTATCAGAGTCTGATACTCTAATATTTTGATACTTCGAATGTATCTAGTTGGTAGGACTAAATGAAGTATAATTAGTATCAGAATCTGATACTTTGATCACGAAATAGTGTTGGTATCACCCTCTAGGGAAATCCTCATTAGTTTCTTTTCCTTTACTTATTGATATTCTTAAACTTAGCGGGTAGCCCTACTTGATTGGGGTCGCGTTTGGGTGGGGGACTGGCCCTTCCCTTAGGATGACCTACATATGTCTTGGCCTCGAGCTCACTCAACCATTATGGATTGTGGAACAAAAGATTCTAACTCAACATCATGAATCATTCTCTGCATTCTATGATCATCAACTCCATCCACAATATCTTTCTTTTGACTAGTAGAACCGATTACTTTCTCACCGTGCTATATCCACCTTCTATACCGAAGATTTATTCCGTTACATAGTAGGTGATCCCTTATATCATCAACATTCCGACGACTCTCATTTAAACAATTCACATAAGGACAAAAATACATCCCCTTCTTGTCAGGCGCGTTCCTTTTAGCAAATTCAATAAACTCTACTACCCCTTTCTCATATTCCTCACTAGTTCTTAAAACATTTATCCAACTGAGTCATGATGGTAACTCCTAAGACACATTCATAAACAATCAACTTTAAAACAATAGTGAGTAATAAAAACGAATTGCCTTTTACCCATTTTTGAAAAAACATTTGGCAGCATTTCCCCTTTTGATTAAGACATCCAAAAAATTTAACAACAGCCCAATTCAGTCCAATTCAAATAAAACCATCTCAGCATAATATATATATCAACAATTCCATCGAAATATCATATCAGTCCAAGTAGTATACCACAAAGTTCCCCAATTTTACATAACTTTAACATTTTCTCTTTAATTTTAAACATCAACAAGCCAATTTCCAATATGGTGTAATGCTTATATTAGTAATCCTAAAATATTTTCTTAGAAAGGTAAGTGCAGCTGAATATGTTCCAAAGGCATATTATATTTTGGTTAAAATAAAGGCATTATATGAAATTTTTTTATCACAAAAAAGAGAGAGAGTTAGATTTCATGATTTACTAGTGTGTGTTATTGGCCCTCAATTGAAATTCTCCCTTTAATAATATTCGTAGTATTGGTAATTAAATCAACAATATCATTTTCCTATAAGAGTTTTAAAAAACTCATACTTGACCCTTTTAATTTTGCTTTAATTAATCTTTAGTCGTGTATCACGTGCCTACTATATGTCTACCTTTTAAAATTTTTTCACATGTCTCTTTTGTTAAAAACAATAATTGAACTCTTACATAGTTTTTCTAGTTTGATATTAGTAGTCTTTGTCTCCCCGAGAAACTGATATGAAAACCATGTTTTGTAGCAATAGCATATGGAAGCTCTTTCAAGAAGAAGGAAAAAATGAGAGGAAAAGGGAAGAGTTTTCCATGGAAGTTTGTATGTGCATGTGTTTTGTCCTAAAACCAAAATATTTTTATTTCACATGATGAAGTGGAAAGTAATTTATTTTTGTTCGGTATGAAGGCATGACTGCTAGAGAGAAATAAAAAAGTATTGATATAGTTAAATTACATACTCACCCTTTAAATTTTAATAAAAGCCAAAAAACCAGCATCTTAGTAAAAGAAAATCTTTAGTCAAAAAGAGAAGAAGAGATAATAAGAATTCAGGATAGGAAGAAAAAAAGATATTAAAATAAACGAAGGAATGAATAATAATTTCTACCACATGAAATGGACCATAAATAAACAACGAATAAATCATTCACTGAAAAGTAAGGAACTAGCTTTGCCCGGCAACCTTGATTTAATTAGCAGCCGAACTCACATATAATGTGACCAATGATATCAGATATATGCCCTGATCTCTGTATTTAATTATGAAGATTAAAATTTTTAATTTGTTCCTTTTACATTGCCAGCTTTATGAGCAACATCTAGTATTTAATTAATGAATATTAAGTATCACATTTAGTCCACTAGATGTATATTATCAACAAACAATTCCCATAAATGAATGAAAGAAAATTTTTAGGTAAGTGAATAAAAAGGGGGCTTACTCTATCGTAGAATGCATTGGCAAGAAATGTCATTATTATGCTTTGTGAAGACCCATGGCTAGGCACCACTTTGGGAAGACCCACGGTACCACCGTGAAGACCCACGGCACCATCGTAATGATAACCACAGCTTGAAGGAAAATGGGTGAGTTGAGAGAAGACCATGCCGTTGAAGGAAGAACAGGAAGGAGAGAAGACCCACAACACCTATGGAACCACTGCGCTACCCACACGTTGAATGAGGAAGTGAGAATGGGAAGGAGATGAGAGGAATGGAGAGGAGTTGCTACCTACACGAACACCACAGTATTGAAGAGAGGAAGTAAGAAGGCTGGAGAGGAAGTGAGAAGACCCATGCACGAAGTTGCTGCCGCGAAGATGACAGACGTTGCAGCCGTGAAGAGGTTTTTGGAAAAGAAGACACATGAGTACATCAATCTTCAATGACTTCTCTTTTTGTTTGTCCCTCTACGATTCTTAGTCCTACAAAATAATTAAAAGAATGTATTAAAACCAATAAAACATAACTATATATAACCAAGTTATAAGTCTAAGAATAATATAAATTAAAGTCATGAAACTAAAACAGGATACATTGTCCTAAACAAAAAAACCTGCTCATGAGTTACAACATCCTTCATGAACTGCATATGTGATGTGATGTGTTTGGTTCAAAAGTTATCCCAACCTTTATGCAGAATTTTTTTATTGGTGTATGCCAAAGCTTGAAAAGATAATATATTGTTGAAGTAGTTAAATATGTTTTTCATATGAAAGACTAAAAAATATATATACAAGTTGTTCTGAAAAAACTAACCAACGAGTTTAGGAGTTCGACACTGGCAACACGCAAGCTAAGCTAGTTTAATTGTAGCAACCTACGAGCAGAACGAGCTTGATGGTGTTGATGGAGTGCTTGCGGCATGACACGGTGGACAATATAGACGGTGAATTGGAGCATGAGAGAGAAGAGTCTCCAGAGAGGAGAAGATCAAGAAGAAATATGTGCAAAGGTGAGATTGATTAAAAGAGACATTGTCGTTAGAAAAGAGAGATAGACAAAATGCAAGAAGGAGAAGACAAGTTTTTGAGGGGGAAGAGTATAACCGTTGCCGCTAGAGAGGGAAAAATGGGGCACACAGGTTTGAAGGTGTTGCCGCTAAATATGTGGGATAAATACTAGGTAGTGGGGCTTAAGATTAGTTAAATATTTTAAAACGCTATGTATAAATAATTTAAAAAAAAGTAAAATCTTAAGGGTTTCGTTTAGATCAAGGAGTGCTTCATTCATTAATATTTTTAATGTATTTTATGTATATCCTACAATATTTTTTAAATTAACATATATATATAACATATAATATTATGTATTATTTAAAATATTTAAATTCATATATTAACATATACATGTGTGTATCACAAAATATATTAATGTCATATCATAATATCTGAATTTGTCAACAAAATTGCTATATATCCTAAAATATCTCCCATAATAACATATTATATATACATATCCTAAAATATATTAATGTCATATCATGATATCTGAATTTGACACCAATTCTGTTAAATATCTTAAAATATCTCCCACAATAACATATTATATATATATATATATTCTCTAAAATATTTTAGTGTTATATCATAATATCTAAATTGATTAACAAATCTATTAGATATAGCTCGTTTGATTCACATAATCGAAAGTAATATAATGTAATGTAGTAATGATTTCATGAATTTGTTTGATTCGTTATTAAGGAAAGATAATGCATATATATAAAAATATTTAGTTGGATTATATCTCATATGAGAATATATGAGAATAATGATATAATGAGAGACAAAATTTCTCTATCTACACACACACATATATGTATAATGTACTACAATTTAAGTTTATGGTAACTTTTTCAATTTATGTGGGGCATGCATCGGGTTTATAATAATTTTTTTAATATTTAATGGTAGAAATATTATATCTAATATAACTTGGGTTCATGGTAATTTTTTTAATATTTAACAGTGAGAATATTATTTAATGGGATATTTTAATATTTTTAATGGTGGAATATATTTTTTCAATTTTTTTTTGTAATTATGTCCTTCATAAATTACATTACGTAATACCCACAATCAATATTGTTAAGTTAAAATGGGCACTACAACAATATAATAAGATGTTTCAGTTTGTGAATAAAAATTGTATAATAACAAAATTAGTGTAAATGATTATATATACCGTAATCTTCTTCCCATCGTAGCTATTAACATGGTCATGAGATTTAGCATATGAGATTGATCCATGCTCGATATGTAGTCAGTGCATTTACAAAGCAATATATGAATTGATTAGTTCTCGTTATTCATTTAATCAAAGATGAAAAAATTTACACATATAATACCCTCACCCATTGAATAACCTCATATTAGAATGGTCCTGTGGTAAACCGTTTTGTAAAGGATCTAAATAGTAAATGCGAGGGGCTGTTTCCGCTGGCTTGATTATGATCAATATCCAGTGTTGGTGAAGACATTTTGAAAATATTTTATCAACATGTTAAAATTCCGGTGCAAGAATAGAAATAATGCATTAAAATGCTAGGAGCATATATAACTTACCCTGCATTATATGGCACTGAAAATTGTGTCTCAACATTAGTCACTCTCTCTGTAAAATATTGACTAATTGCATTGGACTGTGTTTCTAAATCTAATTTGCCACCATGGTGGCCAACGAGAAATAGGTTAACAAATATGAAACGTGACTTCTCATTATCCCCCATGACATCATGAAATAGGTGCCTTAGTAGAAAACATAAAATCTGATTAAAACCAATAAAGCAAGTGGTAAACATGTATTAATAGTGATAGATGGTGAGAATAAAATACCTAATCCAGATATTAATAACCGAAGTAGAAAGTAATCTATGACCGAGTATATCACTGAGCACCTCCTCCGTGACATATTCTTCAAGTCCAGCTAGATTGTAGATGTGACTCTCAAAAGGTAATGTCAGTGACAATCCTCCTTTAAGTATAACAGGTGAAATATTGAGGAGTTGGTTGTGATAGGAGATTATCCCATTCTGGCTTCTATGGCCACTAGTAGAAGCTTGACTTCTTTGGTCGTCTAGTGCAGTCATTGAGCACTTTGAAATTTTTCTTTGCTCCTAAACTTTCTTCCCTTTAGAACGAGAAACCTACAACAATAATGAAATCTCATCATGTAATTTTAGATGAAAGTATACAGACAAAGTATAAGCAATTGTAACATAAGTACCTTTTGACATGGCTCTATTAGATGTGTTGGCCATACAACATATCCCCTGACAACGTCTATAACCATGACTTCATTTTCTAGAAAAGGGATGGGCAAGAATGCATCTTCGTCGGTGCAATGATCGACCCTAACTTTAAGTGCATTGTCTGGTAAGGGGGAATTGTATAACGTCTCATTATTGTCATTGAAGACAACCCCAACAGCAATTGCGTGCTTAGATTGTTCCATGTAAAGTTTGCACGCGGATTCACCCTACAGAAAATATAGTAAATACATTAGGTTCCTAAAAACCACAAATTTGTAATGTAACAGAATTTTAAATATATAAGACATTATTTACTAAAGAAATAAAGACTTTAGAGAAAGAAGGACAACTATCCCTTATATTGGGGCTCTCGCATGTTAGGACACTCTGCATTGCCTTGGATTACACTAGATTTTCAATCTAAGCCCTTAACAACTCATTGATACGGCTTTGTTGTTCTTGTTGTTCTTGCGTATTCTTTTGGAACAAATTTAACTACTCCCTCAGTTACCTTATCTCATTATTGGTGGACCGTTTTTACTTTCCGAAGTATTTTGTCTGTGTCACTCCAAAACTAGTACCTCGGACACAGCCGCTATACTCAAGTATTGAGCGCCTTGCTGAGCAGATCATCATGACCAACGTATTAAGATAACTTTGACATGTCTTGAGTCGTTGTTCGCTTTGACAAGAAGAAATATAAGAATGTTAGGAAATAAAATAAAACAAAACATCAGTAAATTAGTTCTTACTTGCAGTTATAGTCCAATAGTTGCACAATATTCTGCAACCTTTCTAACTTCTTCACTAGCAATTTCTCCTTTTTTATTCGTGACCCCAACAACCCACATGTCATGTCGTGGCACATATGTGCTCTTAGAATTGTTGTATCTATAAATCAAAGTTAACATAAGTTAAAAATTACTAGTACAAATTAGAAGCATATGAAATAACAATTACTTCTTACCAGTTGTTGCTCTAAGTTCCCATATGATAATGGTCATTCCACATATCTATACTACATTTTTGCCATATTTTTTTGATTTTTCTCACTTAATTCCTATTTACGTCCAAAGGATTCATATTAGTAAATATTAATAATTATAAATAATTGACAAGTAGATGGGGTGGTAGTATGTGTCCTAACAAACTCATCCCATTGTGCTTAACTAATAACTCCTTCATAATTTTTTGGTGGCGTAGGAATTACATTACAACTATCAACTACCAAGAAATACTTCACAAGATCAGAACAACACTTTCTCATGATTTTTTTGGCTTTCCTCATCACATACTTATGTTGTTCTTAAGTATCGACAAAAAGCAAGACTGTAACAAAACAACGAACAAAATATATTAGATTGTTAAAGTATAAAACAAAACAAGTACAATTATATAGTAATTAGTGTTTTACCTGCACTTCAGCCCATTTCTTATCCTGGAGTGGCATTTTCACATTTACTGTAATGAGGACTTTGGTCTGGATTGTCACACCAATAAAATTGCTAAAGGCACCACTGTTACGTCCATATGGATTTCTTGTTTCATTCAACCAGATATCATGCCAAATCCCTTGACTTCTTTATTTTATCAACTTTTCCATAATAGTCCTACTCCGAGCTTCACGTTACACAAATCTTTGTCTATTGGCTTCTAAGTTTTTTGGCTCCTCTTTTTCATCACTTCCATCATGTTCAATATCATCTTCATCTCTAGGATCCATGTTGGAACCTGCACGGTAATAACATTTAAACATCAGTTTACAGTGCCAATCATATTTATGAAGGTAAATTATACTCAACAAATGTGAATACATAAAAAACATACAGGTAAATAAGTAAATTCGCTCATCATCTCTTCCTCTTTAAATTTTTTCCCTAACTCTGCTAGTAACAGTACAAATAGATAGGTTGATTCAAGTCCCCTCTTTCATGATCATTTCTCATGTAGCATGGTTCATCTTCATCTACATCACCACCAATATCTTTTGACCTTAACATATCAAATGAAGGATCATCATCAACAATATTTAAATAATGATTAACTTGCTCTTAATGATTTTTGTTGGAAGGGAGGACAATGAACCAATTCTTTTTACTAGGATCCATAACGAAAAAAACCTATTCTACTTGTGATGCTAAAATAAAAGGATGATCTTTATACCACACTTTAGAAAGGTCCACTTGAATAAACCCAAGCTCATCTATCCGCATTCTACTATTGTTGTTGACCAACTTATATTTAAAGACAAGGATTCTCAACGTAGAGTAATCTAATTCCTATATACGTTCAATAACACCGAAGAATGACATTGGTGCATAGATAGGATGTACGTCTTTTACACTGGATCTGTGCCAAGAATTAGTGATCGGACCGAAACTGTCGCCTGTTTCGACTGTCAAAAGATTGCACCTAAATGTAGTATAGTGAGCAACCTATCGTCTTCTCTCATGGAGCTATTATTTGGAATTCCTAATTACTATCTAAACTAACTAGGGGGTTTTCTAGGTGCTAAGTAATTAACAAACCTAATTAAACTACTTATCTAATAGGGGGTTTTGGTTCTTATGTTGGGCTAGACCCTCGGTAATGGTTACTTTGGCTATCCTCGCTCTCTCTAAAGATAAGGGTGGTAATTTGGGATTCTCTAAGATCTTATGAAG
>JBAGKO010174897.1:0-17369 GCA_037177275.1 Acacia concinna | reverse complement strand
TTGATGATTTTGGGTGGCCTAAAGGCTCTATGATTGTGTCTTGAACTTGTGGATCTACACTTAGTTTGATAGAAATATTTTGGCATGAAATGATTAATTATTTAGTTAAAGTGTTGAACTTGAGAATGAACATCTATTAAGAGCTTAGAAAAGTTCAAAAGCTAATTACATGCTTGAATTTATATTAAAGGATTTTATTCTTTTAATCATGATATTAAGTTTATTTTTTTGACCATGATAGTTCCTTTAAAAATTTAGTTTCAAACTTTTTTATCATGGTTGACGCATCTAAATTATTTGTTACATTCTATTAATCATGATATTGGTTTAATGGTAATTTGACAAAATGTTAGTTAAATTTTGGTTATATGAAAGGAATCTTTACACCATGAGGTAGGAAGTGTATTAGAATGTAAAATTTGACTTGGTTCATTGCAATCCATATCATCATTTGGCCTTCCATCATTATAAGATTTAAAGACCTCTTGATGCATGATTTTGAGATGTATGGTGGAAAATTTGGTTTAAGTAGATCTAGGGATTTTGAATCAAGAAAGTGAATGTAAACACATGCGAATGGTGAGTAGAAAGCTCCTAAACTAATTTTCTTCCCTTAGAGAGTCATTGAGTTACCTTTTGGTAACTAGATCATAGAATAAAATAAAGTCTAGTTATAGGTGGTGGGATTGTGATATGGGTAATTTGATCTTGATAGGTGGAAGTGAAATTGCAAATTGATATGCTCATTGATTTTTTAGAATTTTGGATGGCTCATTTTATGTTGATTATGGCTTATTTTTCTATGCTATATTATGACTTTGCCCAGGAGTGGCAAGTGTAAGTGTGGAAAAATATGATAAGTCACAATATTATATGATTAGTTGTAATATTTTGTATGCAAAAATAGAGAAAATTGTATGGTTAATATTCATTTAGAGCATTAATATAATTGTGATAATATATACACTATGAGCATTTTTGTCATTTTACTTGAAAAATAGGAAATAATAATAATGATGATGATGATGATGATGATGACAGAAATTAAAAATTAATGAAAAAGGACTTTATTGGAATTACCTTGTGTTTCTAGGACTTAAGATGACAAAAATTGATGAATGCCACTAATTAAAGAAAAGCTTGTGTAAGTAACATTGGCCTGACACGTGATAGGATATTGTCAGCTATGTAAGATTCTTGGGCAAAGATTTGATGATTTTGAACATCCCATAACTTACAACATGTAATACACCTTCCATGAGACATCTAGTTGTTTGGTTCTAAGGATAACACACATCCAATCAGTGAGATTCCTTATGAAGAATTCTTAGCACGTGTGCTGGCAGAATTTTCTTCCATACAAATGTTGCCAATAGGACAATCATAGATAACATGGTTAATGTTATTTTCCATTCCTCCCTGAAAAATGGTTTATCAACAGTCTATCATCATTCCTCTACTTTGCCTCTCATCAAATAAGCGCTCTTTAAGAGGAAGCCAATTCTTTTTAACTTAGATCATATATGGCCCCCATAATCTGTTGAGTTTGGGTGCCACTTGGCCAAATCGAATCCATACCCTAGAGGTATCAAACATAAACTAATATCTAGGGTAAAGAAAAAATGTGGGTGAAGCAATATGTGTATTTCATGCATCTCGCTGAGTTGTCGGTATGTCCATATAACATACAACTCTTTTGTGCCATGGTTCTTTGTCAATGACTAACAAGCTAATGATATATATGTAAGAACATGGGCTTTGACAAGCATCTAGAGCTAATTAACACTAGTGGGGTGTCATTAAGTGTAAAAACATGCTTCGTTGCACCCTTTCCATCAATGGGTGGTCTTGTCAACTTTATTTATAGAGGCCCTCCATTATAGAGTTAGGAATAGTAACGTCTATGACCCATTCATCAGTGATCTTTACTAAACTTCTACATTTTATTCATGTACAACGATCATAGTAATCTAGAATGAAGTAATGAACATCTTCTTTGGTTCTACTGCCTGTTCCTCACCATCAACTCTACCGATTTGTTTGTTGATCATTTTTTATATTATTGGTGATTTTGGTAGATCATACTTGTATGGATCAAGTTCAATCATCTGTAGTTATTCTCACCATACATGGGTTGAGATTAATGTAACATCTCAGAAATTTTGGGTAGACTGAAAGTCGTACCTTGATATTTTTAAGGCCTAGATGAGACATTTTGGATAAGTAGAGGGCCCTAATCTGTAGAGAACTAAGAGATCTCACAACAATTGAAGTGAAATCCGATGAGGGACCTCAGTGTAAAGAGGGAAAATTCTACAAAGTTTCTGGACGAAATGCGGACAAGTCCAAGAGCCCAAAAAATTCCAAAAAAAGTAGAGGGCATCCAGAAAGTATGACACAATCATAATGTCTTTTCGATGTCTAAGGAATTTATTATGAATTTTTGAATATTTTCAAAAATATTTGGCCGGATTGGGTATTTGGTCAAACCATGATATTTATCAGATATATTGAGACCTCAATGTTCTGAACTGGGATATAGGAAAATTTAGTGCATTATTTTAAGGAATTTTTGATGCAGTAATTAGAAAGGAAAACTGATTGTATGAGCAAGCCCTTAAAAATCGGTAAGATACCAGTAAAAAGGGTTTCACAGAAAAAATTATTCTGGAAGTTCTAGATATTAAAAAATTAAAAAATTTTAAGGGAGGCCTCCTGATATTTTTAGGGATTTTCTGTGAATATTTTAGAATTTTTGGATGACTATAGAATTTTCCAATTTTCGAGCCGCTCAAGTGAAAATTATCGGTATAATTTGAGATATATGGACCCATGGGGTCCATTCCAAATTGGTTCCAGTTTTTCTTGACCAAGGGGACAGATTTTTCCATGTGAAAAAAATGGGAGATTGTAGAAAGGGGACACATGTCAAAAAGGCACAAATCTTTTCGGGAAAATAACACCTAAAGACCCAATAAATATTTGCATTTTGATCCCTCCCTTCTACCTATAAATAAGAGCTCTCACATCCCCTATTTCTACATTCCAAAACTGTGCTCCCCTCTCTCTTGAAGTGTTCTCCCACCCTCTCTTAAAAAAGCCTCTTCCGGTAGAAATTCTGGTGGTCTCGGCCCGACCTTGTCTTCGATTCAAGTAAGTTCTGATTTCCTCCCTCTTGTGAATTCCTTTATTTTTATAGTATTTATTATAGTAGTTAGGGGGAGGTTCTATCTAATTGGGCAGACGTAGTAATGGACCTAAGGGGAGGTTCTGTCCAACTATCTAGGCCAAAATGAGCCTTCCTAAAGGGAAGTGCTACCCAGTACCCAATTGTTCTGGACCAGGATAACCTTTCCTAGGGGGAGGTGCTGTCCGATTGTCACAGACTTAGATAGCATATCCTAGGGAAGGTGATGTCTAATGGTCCTGAACTAAGATAGCATTTCCTAGGGGGAGGTGTCGTCCGACGGTTCCGCACAGAAGTAAGAATTTCTAAGGGAAGGTGCTGACCAACTGTCAGGAGGTATAGTAGGCACATCTAAGGGGAGATGCTGCCTAATTGTTCCGACCAGGGCAGTGGGGACGGGCTAGCAGCGGGAACTTGGGCTGCATAGGGTGGTCAGCAAAAGGGTACCGGTAATAGGGAACTAGGACCCTAGGGGATACAGGAAAGGAAAGCCAGTAATATATCGGTAAGAGGCATATGGTAACATGATTTATTCTGGTATGTATATGTGTTACAGAGAGGCATACTAGTTATAATATGCTCATTATTCTCACTTGCACATTGATTTCCTCTAATACCAAATGTAACATCCTAATGTTTCACTATCTACTTTGAGACTCCGTCACCCCTTATAGTTTTAAAGCACATCAAAATTGAGGAGCGAGGCAGTAGATATTACACAAATGCTGAACTATAACTATTTTAAGTTCTAATTCATAGCTATTCGACTAATAAGGACTTTTGTGATGCACAACTGAGCATGGTCCACCCAATTTGTTGTTTCTTCTTCCAAACACTACTATAAATAAGTGTTTTAACGTCTGTTTTAAAACGCTTTTGGTGTCGTTTTGGAGTGGTTGTCTATGCAGGAGACGTTAAAAGTTTAATGAAAAGACGATGAGTTGGAAAAATGAACGTAAAACTTATGCGTCTATTTTTTAAAAAAACAGACGCCTATTTAGGAGTATGTTTTTCCCAAAACAGACGCCTAAATAGGTGTCCGTTTTACAAAAATAGAAGTCTACTTATATTTCAATTTTAAATCTTAGACCCATTCTAGCCACTCTCCTAAGCAATAAAAAGTCAAACAGAGACGGATAATATAAAATTATGAACACAATATAATGCATATGCATTAACAGGAGCAATATCAAATTAACCAAAAAAACAAAATTTAAAGTCACCTAATGTAATGTAAAATTAACACGAGAAGGAAAAAAAATTAAAGTCACCCGTACCGGTTGCTGAGAGCTAAGTGCTTTAGGAATTTGGTGTACCTTCTACTCTGGCGTCAAAGTTGCCAAGTAATGTAGGCGAGTGTTTAAAAGAGGAGAGTCGGGTGGCCTGGGAGCTTACATGGATAGATGAATAAATGAATAAAGGGAGTATATAAAGCGACTATTATAAAATAAAGAACATACCAGTTGCTCAGTTGTCGAGATCCGAGCGCTTCTAGTAGTTTAGTGAAGTTTTTGCTTTGAAAAGTCGAACTTACAGGTGACGAGGTAATTCGTGGTTGAAAAAGGAGAGGTAGGTGGGTTGTGAAAAATAGGAGGAAATCGTTAGGAAGAGAGGCAGGCAACAAAAGAGAAAGGACACACCATGAGAAGGATCCAGTAAGAGAAGGGGAAGGGAGATGGCGAATGATTTAGCTAAAAGAAAAGAGAAATATGACAGGGGGACATAAATGTGACATCACATTTGTTAGAAGTGTGTCCCTTTAGACATATGTTCCACCTGGAACAAACACCTTTAAGCAAAGACGTCAAGCCCGTGACACCTTTAGGTGACTGTTTTGGAAACAGACACCCAAAATAGACACATCTGATGTCTGTTTTACAAATGGCGTCTGTTTTTAAAACAGACGCATTTCGGTGTTTGTTTTTCAAAAAAGACAAGCAAACGCCAAAAGTGTGTTTGTTTTTGCAAAACAAATGCCATAGTGCGTCTGTTTTTAAAAAATAGATGCCGAATGGTATCCAAAACAAACGCCAAAGGGTGTTTGTTTTTGCAACATTTGGCGTCTGTTTCAAAAAAATTGTATTTTTGCAACTAATTTTTGGAAAACAGATGCCAACTCATCCAACTTATTACAATACTGTCATCATGTTAGTTTTAACTTCGATTTTTTAAAAACGGACATCCTTTACTGACGTTGTATCTATTTTTTTTGTAGTAATGAAAAAAAATGATTGTGTGATATTTTGTGTTGAATGAAAAATGTAATTTATATTCTCAAGAAATAACTTTAATTTGACATTTCCATACAAAATTATCCAATTCTGCATTATATTATCCTCAACTGAAGATTGATGGTGGTTGGTCAAAGATGAATAAGTGAAAATTACTAGACAAAGTATGTTTAGCAAACAAGTTGGCTGATTGTACTCTTCATTAATACTGTTAAAACACTCTATATATATGTATATAAGTGCGTGTTAGTGGTCCCCTGCTGTAAATAATATAGTCATAGAAGTAACATGAAGGATCTAAAGTTGACCTTGATCATTATTAATTATTGGGAAAAAAAGAACTTACCGTCTAGATATATGGCACCTCTGAACAAAGTTGAGAGGTGTCAACTTTTACATGTATATACACTTTGATTGGTGCAAATCCAGAGGGTCCACATGAAGACCAAATAATAACAACAGTCAACAGATCAAGTGGGTTTAAAGTTGTTATACCAAAAATAATTGAATAATCTGTTGGGGGGAAATTTACTATCCTGGATCGGAATTCATACTTTTACATCAAAACTAAGTCCACTTTACACATGCATTATATTCTTCCCCCACACCAAAGTCGAAGAAAAAGCTGACTCATCATGAAGAACATTATCAGGGACAGAGTAAAGCCGCATGCAATATAATAATCCAAATGTTTGCAAGACTCATTTTCTCGGAATGTTAATGATCAAACAAACTAAAAACAACAGAGGACCTATGTAATCAGATTTCATGGGGTTACAGGGATCTCTCCCATTTAGAAATGTGTGTGTGCGCGTGTGTGGTGTGCGCTAAAGCCAAAGCATAGCAGAGACCTAGATTCCCTCAATTCTACTGATTCATTTCAGTTTTCTTCATTAATGGTCAGTTTCGAGGAAAACAAACTCAAGAGAGGGACAGGTAGACAGCATATAGAGTCTACGACATGGTACAATAATTTCGCAGAGAGGGGAATTTCTTCTGAGTAGTAAGAGGTAAAATTGAGAGACAGAAGGCGTGCGAGAGACATGTTGAGAGAAAAGGGCAAATATAAAAACAAAGAAAGAATCAAGTAAAGATGTGGTAGTGCTGTTCATTTATCAGAAATAGGAGTATTGATTATTGTCGGAGCAGTAGTGCGAGTATAATATAAGTAGTGTACTCTCACCATAGCAGATTCTAGCTAGAGTACTGACATCTCGTTGTTCAGATTTCAGATCATGCTATAACATAGGAATATTTTACTTAATAATGAATTAATAAGGGCATCCATATGTATAAGGCTCCCCACTTACGGTTTGTTTGGCAAGAGATAAAAAAGAGGGAAAAGGAGGGAAATGAGAATTTTTATGAGGTGGTTTTTAAAAAATTAGGGAAGTGTGGTTATAAAATTTTGATAAAGATAAGGTGTAAAATAAAATAGCAATAAAAATAAATTAAAATCTTTCAACTCCATTTCTCTAATTTTTTAAAATTTAAAGTCATAAACAATTTCTTTTCTCTCTCGTTTCCTCCAAATCTCTCATACCAATTAAACAGCCTTTGTGAAAAAGGATGGATGTATGTAGTCTTATTCCTAAACAAGTAGGCTATGTCAATTACTTCTTGTTTGAAGGAAATGGAAAAGCAATAGAAAGAGATAAGAGAAGAGAAGGTAAAGCCAGACGAGGGAGAGAGTAAAGTTTTGAGTATTATTACTTAGTCAACATCTATACAGTGAGTAAGTATATATAGACACATCAAGAGTGTATGTGTCTCACTTAAGCTTAACAGAATATAATAACAATCTAACTGAGTCTGTTACATTACTCTAACTGACTACTACATATTTAATTATTATACTCTTACATTCCCCCTCAATTCAAGGTACCCCATCACCACCCGGTCGTTGTTGATATGATGGAAACACTTTACTGGAAATAGCCTTGATGAAGCCATCTGCTAATTGTTTGGATGAGAGAATGTGTGACACACTGATTTCTTTCTGGATGGCACGTTCACGCACAAAGTGAAGATCCAACTTGATATGTTTAGTGTGAGCATGGAGAATTGGATTGCCTATCAACAGTATTGTACTGTGATTGTCACAAAAGACATGTGATACACGAGGAATTCTAATGTGTAGCTCACTGAGTAATGATTTGATCCATAAAATTTCAGATACAGTAGATGCCATGCTTTGATATTTAGCTTCACAACTGGATTTTGAGATAGTAGGTTATTTCTTGGATGCCCATAAGATCATATTAGGTCCAAAATAAATGCAAAATCCAGAGGTACTTATTCTATCATCTCTGTTAGTAGCCCAATCTGCATCGCAATAAGCTACAATGGATTGATTATTATGGGGTTTAATAAGCAAGCCATGGTCAAGGAACCTGCAAGGTAACGACGAATACGTTTCACAGCCTTCCAATGCTCTTCATACAGTGTTTGCATATTTACTGCAAAACTAATATCAGGATGTGTAATGGTGGCATATTGCAAAGACCCAACAATGGCACGGTAAAGAGAGGCATTAGATAGAGGTATGGTGCCTTGTTTAGTAAGAATTAGTCTTGAAGTCATTGGAGTCTTGTCACGACAAGCTTTAGTGAAGCCAACTTTCTGTAAGATACATTTAATATATTTGGCATGAGTGAGGAAAAGAGAGCCATCACTGAGTGTCTTCCTAAAATGGAAGCTTAAGCATCTGATCATATACAGTCACAAACAATGTTTTCACTGTTAGTATTGTATATAATACCAAAATCTAGATCTAATCCTTTTTTTTTAAATAGGTTTAGCCTTGAAGTCTGATTATATATCCATAATTGCCAAGTCTAGCTTGGAGAATGAAATTCTGCACTTTTCGCAGTGAAGCCATATGCCAGCCATACATAGACTGCCAATTATGAGTGTGATGGTTACAAGTGATGCCTGCTGTAATTTGATTGGCGATTCCACTGTGGCTTACTTCACCATTCTTCACAAGCACAAGCTCTGCAAGGAGAGGAAGAAGACAAGAAAGAGAAAACCCTACTTTCATAATATTCCTTCGAATTCTAATTATAAAATTTAATTAATTTTTTTAAAGAATTTTAAGAAAATAAATTATATTACTTAATCTGTTAATTATATCATATATTATGTTTTATTATATTATAAACAATATAATTTAAAAAAATAGTAAATTTTAATGTTTTAAAGTAATATAATTAGTTTTCTTATAATTTTTTTTAAAAAGTCTGGGCCTTATAATTAAAATTGGTGGGAATATATATATATATATATATATTATATCTACCAACTCAATCACTACTCATGAGAGGATATATTAATGGGTCTCGCTATCGATGTATACTAATTCCATCGCCATTGATGTATTATTAATATTTATGCAGCAGACTTTTTACTTGATCAATTTTACTGCAGAGTTCTCTTTCTGGCGTGAAAGTGCTTTTCTTGATGCTTTTTACAGCAAGGCTAGCTTTCTTCTTCCCCAAGAGTACAGACCAACATGAACTCTTAAGGGCAGTTCGCTTTAATTTTCTATACAGTAGTTACTACGTACTGTTGGCCTGACATTATCGTGTCAATAATTAAATAGAATATCATTTTGGCACGTTGATATTTGCCTTTTCTGGGTCTAGGGTTTGAATCTTCAAAGCCCTAGCTAAACCACTCCTAAGTCGTCATGTACCAAAACCCTATTCCAATCTTCCATTAGTTTGTGGTCCTTTCCCCCGTGATTCATCATCATGGTAATGAAGAGCTTGATCTGTGAAAAGTCCACTCGTAAAATGAGTGATACACACACACACACACACACACACTACATATATAGCAGGATGTCAACTACTTATCTGTTTGTTATTAGTGGGCTACTTTTAAATTGACCCGTTTTCCTTTATTTGAATTTAAGTTCAATCTTCCTGCTTCGAATGGCCGGTTTGAACAAAGATGTATCCAGCATGATTTGAACTAAGAAATTTAAATTGACTAGGTTTTTGAATTGTGTTCATAAGCACGTGTAAGGAATATTCAAACATTTTATAAATATAAATTTATGTATATACACACGTACACAAGGATACACACAGTGGCGGAGGACGATCGACTAGCTTATAGACAAAAAAAAAAAAAAAAGGAGGAGGAGAGGAGAGAAAAATAGAGTTGAAAGGAATCATAATTAGGCTAGTTTAGTTTAATTCCTAATTATAAGATTTAGTTAACTTTTTTTAGAAAAGTTAAAAAATACAAAATAAATTACTTAATTATATAATATATTGTGTTTTATTATATTATATATTAGTTAATAAGTTAAACAAAATATTTTAAAGAAAAAAGATAAACTTTAATACTTTAAAATAATATAATTAATTTTTTTAGAATTCTTCAAAAAAATCAACCGTGTCTTATAATTCAACACACATTTGGTATCATGGATCCACACCCAATGATACCTAATTAACCAATCTATTTTAAAACGATAAGGCAATTTAAATTGCCATTATAAATAGACTTACATACATTACAATGGAGTTAAATCAAGGAGCTAGGTACTACTCGACGTCAAAATATCAGGTCCTCATTTACTCCCCAGTTTTCAATTTGCCACTTATTGTTTTTGTTTTCTTTATTTAGTATACCTGTCTCTTGGTCTGTTTCCAGTTTCCCTACTCATATTAGAGCTAGATCAATCTAGATAGTCTAAATGAGATTTAGACGATTTAGATTTAATTTTTATTATTTATTATTTTTTTAAAAGAAAAATTATTTCACTTAATAAATAATTTATAATAAAGATAATTTCTTAACCAACAACTTTTTTAAAAATACTTTTTCCCGTGTAAAAATTAAAAAAAATAGAATAAAATAAATTTTAAACTGTCCAGATAATTTTAGCTCTCTCTCCCTGCTGATCTGGGAAGCTGGATCCATGACTTCGTAGACTCCCCTTCAAGTGACAAAGTTGCGAGTATCGTATTAATATGACGGAAAAGGCAATTTAATTGGAGACAAGAATAATAAATACAAGGGCGACAGTGACCCCTTAACTAACACATTATCTCATATTTTAAGGTCAAGGGAAAAAATGAAAAAAAGTGGTTCTAGGGATATTATAGCTGTACGCTTATTATTAGCCAAGTCTGCTAGATGATTATGAGATTTTAACATGTCTCCTTTAAACTGTACACCAGAACATTCACTTACTGAGAATCTGGATTAAAAGGGCGTATATGTGGTTGTACAAACAGTAGGAAACATTAGACCTGGAACATTAGCGTCTGAGTACCTATGGTTTTATTGAAACCGATTTCAGTGTTCGTATCAGCACTGAGAGTTGCGGGCCATTAAAATCTAATTTGTATGACTTATATTAAATCTTTTTACTTTCAATTTTTTCAAAAAACATTATTTTAACATATATATAATAAAAATAATCTCTTAATTGTCAATTTTTCAAAAAACCATTTGTTTGAAAATCTTAAATCTATAATTTAGATGTGGTATGTAATAAAATTAATCTTGAGCTCGCCCATCTCCCTTGGCTTCATTATCTGCATTTTCACCAAAGTCACTGAGTTATCCCAATCGATCTCCCCGGTGCCAGCTCCGGTCTTTTTTGTTGTCGACAGCTTCATTCCTCTTGAATTATCAGCACTACAAACTCCTGATGATTGAAAAGCAGCATATAATACACACACACACATATATATGTTATTATAAAATTCACATAATTAAAATTTAGAAAGCCGAAAGTTTATAGAGAGATAATTTTGATGGATTAAAGAGGTATGTATCTGATGAGCTTACTTGCAATAGAGATGCACCATCTTTTTGATTGAGCCTTGATCAGCTTTCCCAATTTCCTCCTATTTAAATGCACCATATAAGATGCGTAGTACTATTAATAGATGGCTCATAACTTCAGATGTGCAAGACATGTATGTACTAAAAGCATTTTACGTAATAATAATATATAGGAGTACTAACACATATATATTATAGTGTGAATTTTCATGCATGCTCCTTATTTCAATTAAATGCTAACATCTATATGCTAGAACAAATTTGCCATGTCACTCCAAACATCACCCCCAAACCAGTTTTAGTGTTAATCACAATGATGAACACTAAGAGCTCTTTGTTGGGAGTGAGATATGCACCGTTCAAATAAAATTTTAATGGTTTAGATTTAAGATTTTTCACTAATGAAAATAATTATATTTTGAAAAATTTATGATAGACGAAATATTATCTTTATTTTAAATTCTATACGCATTAAAATAATTTTTTTAGTAAAAAGTAAAAGTAGAGAAAATTAAAATTAAATCTAAAGCATTATCCAAATTAGATCTAAGCGGTTGCAGTGGCTCAATGCTTATCACAGTGGTTTAGAGTTTAGGAGTTTCCCTATTGCTAGATAGAATCACAGAATCAAGATCTTAGCCCATAAAATTCCTACTAGGCATTACTAATTTGGACTAATTCCTTCAAATTAACGGCCTAATTTTTCACCTATAACAGAGAAAGTATGGAATGGCCTATTTGGAAAAAAAAAATCAACAATAAGATGGAAACAGATGGCCTTCCAATTGGGTGGTAAATGTTGCAATGGAAAGGGTAAACGGTGGTCTAATTATAAATATATCCTTATTAGCTAAAACGCTTACGAAAACCGCATTCTAATTGTAAAGATAATTTGGACAAAATATTTGTCATTCTGTCTATTAACAACTTCCTTCTATCACTAAATTCCCACACAAGACCACCATGTGACTTCCCATACCATTATATTCCCTCATAAATTCCCATCCACTACTACAAAAAGACGATTTTATGTCACTAAAAGACGTCCATTTTCAAGAATAGGGAAGTAAAAAGTAAACGCAGTGGCAATCCTATAATTTGAAAGAATTTCATAGCACTTTCGGCATCCATTAAAATGCCTAATGACGCAATAAGAAACTTACGGCGTCACCAAATCTGAATAGGGACGTTGTAAATATACTTACAGCGTCCTCAATAAAAATTGGGGCGCCTTAAGCGTTTTTTGGCGCACTCGCATTTTCGGGGGTGCTTACGGCATCCCCGTAAAGCCTTGGGGATGCCGTAAAGAAGAGTTACAGCATCCCTAAGGCCTAGTGGGGACGCGGATCTGAATTCTCTCATTGTCCCTCTCTCCTCATCCCTCCTCATTCTTTCACATACACACATGATATTGACATTTATTTATTTATTTATTTATTTTTATTTAAAACAAACACACACATGTGTGTATGTGAGAGGATGAGGAGGGATGAGGAGAGAGGGACAATGAGAAAATCCTCTCCCGTGGGAACGCTGTTAGGTTCTACCTTACGGTGTCCCCAATAAGAGCCTTGAGGACGCTGTAGATCTATGGCGTCCCCAATAACTCCTTGGGGATGCGGTAAAGGCGTTCCTTCTTTTCCCCCATTTTGCCCCCCACCTCCCTCACTCTCACCTTCTTCCCCACTCCCCTATATCGTTGCTAGCACCCACCCCCTTCGTCGGCACTCCCATCCCCCTGTCGGCCTCCCCTCCTATCAGCCGCCACCTGCTGCCAGCAGCCCTCACCCTCCGCGTCGGTACTCCCTCACACATACCCCGTCAAAACTCAACCCCTACTCTTGCATCGGCACTCCTCCGCCCCTGCCCTATCGAAACTCCACCCTACCCCCAACTCCATCAGCACTCCACCACTCTCCACGTCACCCGCCCCACTCCACCCCCGTTGGTACTCCCCCTCCCTCAACCTCGTCACTACCTCGCCACCCCACGCGGCCTCCAACCCCGTCGCCATACCCCCGTGGCGGGAGACCACTCCAATGACCCACCTTAAAGCGGCTATTGGAGACCCACAACGCGTAGGTCCTCCTTCTTGACAGACAACATCATCTTCTAGGTACTCCTTCTTTGTTTCTCTACATGTTCATTGTTGATAACATTTGAGATTTTTTTTTCTTGCTGATTGAATTTTTATGACTTTAATTATTTATAAGAATGTAGAAAATTATGGGTAGTGTTATAGTTTATAGAAAGAACTTAATTTGATCAAATGATTAATGTTTTTATAAGTAATTCATTATGATTTGGTTGTATTGATTTGCTTTGGAGTAGAATTGATATTGGACAATATTAGCGATAGAATTCTTAATGTATATTGTTTTGATATGATTCTACTAAATTGAAATAGTTGTTGTTAAACGTTTGGAGTGTTACTTATATGGCTACATGCTGCCAAAATTTTTATAAATATATGCGTAAGAGACAATTATCTTTTATGACTCCCATTATTATTTCTTTATATATAAGTATTTTTTGAAAGTTAATCATGATTAAAATGCCTTAGGGGTATTAAAATGGGTGGGTCATAGTTGGATGAATGCTTTGAGAACTAGTGAGGAATATGAGAAAAGTGTAGAAGAGTTTATTCAATTTGCTAAAAGGAATGCGCCTGATGAGAAAGACATGTATTTTTGTCATTGTGTCAACTATTTAAATGAAACTCGATGGAAAGTGGATGATATAAGGGATCATCTACTATGTGACGGAATAAATCTTAGGTACATAAAATGGATTTGGCACGGTGAGAAAGTAGTCAGTTCTACTTGTCAACATAAAGAGGTTGTAGAGGGAGATGATGATCATAGAATGCAGAAAATAATTCATGATATTGAGTTCGAATCTTTTGTTGTACATTCACATGTAAATGAAAGCGTCCGAAGTGACACAGAGACACCTCTGTAACCTGGATGTACTAAATATACTCGTTTATCAAGAGTTTTGTATTTGTTGAACTTAAAGGCAACTTGTGGATGGACTGACAAAAGTTTCACTTTACTACTTGAGTTATTGTATGATATGCTTTCAGAAGAAAATGTGCTCCTAAATCGGATGTATGTGGCGAAGAAAATATTGTCTGCGATGGGAATAGAGTACAAAAAGATACATGCTTGCCTTAATGACTATGTGTTGTACAAAAAAGAATATGAATGTTTGAATGAATGTCCGAAATGTAAAACTTCATGATACAAAATGAAGAAAGATAGTGGTGGTAGTAGTGAAGAAATTGCTAAAAGACAGTTGTTAAAGGTTTTGTGTTATCTAGCAAGCCAGCCGAAACAAGTGTTTTACGTCACAAATCCTGTAAACAAAAAGATGTCCATAGTGCTTCAAAGAAAAAACATAAGGAAGGTGATCCAATCTTCAACGTGGAAGACACACCACCTTTCACTACAATTCAACCTTCCCTGAATGAGGTAGAATTGTTAGATGATGAATATGCTGCAAGAAATGATCATTATGAAGGAATATGGGAGACCATATGAAGTAAGATATCCATTAGATTATTATATAGTGTTATATGCTTTTTTGGTTGGTTTTATTAGACTGCTTTTTAATGTGTTAATTATCTATCTGATATAGATTTCTCTTGACAGGAACATGAATAGTTCTAATGAGAAGCACAATGATATAGGTTCTCTTGAGAATCAACTGAATAGAGCTAGAAGAAGGGTTAGAGGAAGCACTAATTTAGCAGACATAGCGGCTCGGCAAGTTGAAGAATGTGATCAGCTGCATGTGGAGTTCAATCATGATATCAACCTATTGGTGATGAGGAAGATCGATTTATTAGCTATTTAGGTTATATAGTTAGAAATAAAGTTAGCATTCTTATACCGAATTGGAAGTTGATTTCTCCCGACACAAAGGCCATGATTTCGCAACAAATTTTGGAATATATATTTCGATAGAAATTCATTTTTATCTTTATTTTTATTGGTTCAAATATAACACCTTTATTTTGTATATACATGTTCACTGCAGCAAACCTATGATGTATCAAACACTAGGGAGATGGAGAGGCATTGGATGGGGGAAGTTCACTGGAAATGGAAAGATTTCAAGAAAAAATTGACAAGACATTACATCTGTGGGAAACGGCAGGGTAAGGACTTATGTGATACGTATAGCTATGTCTCCTCGAGAGACTAGAGGCTGTTTGTGGCTTCGCAACTTGATCCAAAATTTATGGTGAATTGATATCATCATATTATATATGATTGTCTCTAGCATTGGATTAATATCATTGACTCAGTTATTTTTTCTTCCTGCAGGAATTGAGTGAAGCAAATAGATAGAGATAGTTGAATAACTTGTATCCGCATTTGTTGTCTCTTGGTAGTTATCGAAAGCTTGAAAGGAGACTGATGCAGGAAGAGTGCATAAAGTGCAGGAAGCTACTCAATCTAATCCTAACATTATGGTCCAAACCCCACAATGTCCTCCACATCATAAGAAATGGAAAGCGGCCAGGCTCAAGGGTGACAAATATGTAAATGTAGACGTTGCTAACGTTGGTGCAAGGATTGTATGTATTTTTTTTACAAACACTTGTGAATTCAATTGTTCAATATATCTGATAATTTTTTTTAAAAAAACTTGATGATGTAGGATGAACTTGAAGAGCAGGCCACATAGGGTTTCTTCATCCAAACCGGTAGAATGGACATCTTGGCTACAACCATTGGAAAGCCTGACCACCCTGGTCATGTACGAGGGGAGAGAAAGGGCACAACGGTTGCAAAATATTTTGGAGCAAGTACAAAATTATCATGAGTTGAACTCGGTGGAGAGGTTATTGCCAAGATCAAGGAGGAACTCACCCAATCCATCAGAGATGAATTCACCCAATCCATTAGAGATGAACTCTCTCAATCATTTGAAGAAAAATTGAACCAATCAAAACTATAGATGATGTAGCAGCTACATGCTGACTTTCAGTCTTTCATCCAATCTAAGAGGGAAAATCAAGAATAGAGAACCCATGAATCCCCAGCCTTCCCAACTAGCACTAAAGGAAGTCATAACTTACCGACAACACCTATTCATGACTCTGCTTCCACTTCACAGGTTGGAGATCCATGCAATTTATATTTGGACGTCCTGGAGCTACGAGTTGTAGTCCATGCTTTAGTACACACACAAGCCACCACCCACCATCATATGGAAATTCCAGACGAGTTTGGTTGGGTCACTGTGACTTGTGTTCAAGAGGGGGAGGAATCTACAACTGTTTCAATTTGTGATCCAGAGGTTGTGACACTTGGGTAGTCGATAGGATATTACATCCTTTGGCCCAAAAATCTTATTAGCAAAGCAATGACACCTCTAATAGTATGAAGCACCTTACTTTTACTTTAATTTTGTTAGGCATCCTACTTATAATCTGTATTTTTATGTTTTCTTAAGACCACCATGGTGAGAAGTTTGCCTTCTTAGCAAGATTGTGAAACCAGTCAAGGAAAATTAAGAAGGTTGACTTGAAGAAACCTGCGGGGGTTGTGGGTAAAAATATGACCTATTCTTTCAGAATTGACAAGAAGGACATGAGGGAATTCCTACATTTTGAAGAGATGGACATAACATGGGTACAACTTGGCATCAAGTAAGTTTTCTATCGGTTTTTAACTTCAATTACTGTATTGTTCTTTAAGCTTTTAACCCCAATTATTATTGATATAAATAGGTACTTCCACAACTTGTGTGCCATATTGGGTACAAACAATGTATATGGCTTTCTATGTCCAATGCATACAATAAAGGAGTATAATAATAACATTGAAAACATGACGGGCTATGTAAGCAACACAATAGGAGCTACAAAGTTGCCTTGTTATCTAACTCCAATTGTTGAAGAGTAAGTCTCTAAATATTATATATTGAAAAAACATCTTAAGTTTGTTAGCGGTTTTCATGTTATCTAACTTTAAAATTTTTATATGTTAAAGTTATCATTAGAGTTTGTGTTGTCTCCCCTATAGCTAACCTTGTCTTTTGGTTTGATCTAAAAAACAAAAAGCCAAATTCCCAGTTGAAATATATATTTAACACGTAAGTTTTTTGTTGTTTGTTCATCATATCAG
>JBAGKO010174844.1:0-17384 GCA_037177275.1 Acacia concinna | reverse complement strand
CTCAGCTTCTTGTCGCCCCTCACGAACTAGCTAAGCCAGCCTCTCACACTCTAATACTCACGAACGAAAGAGTATTAGAGAACTCAACAACTTGTAAATGAAGAACTTTGTATTAAACTCAAAGAACTTTATAAAGGAAGATTACAAGAGAGCTTACAAGAGAGAACTCAACTCTTGGATGCCTAATGAGCAAATGACACCATTTATTTATATTACTCAACCCTCCCCTTGAGGTTATAGGATCGCGACACTTGTCCTTGATGGACGGTTGAGATCGATGTTCCAAAGAGTTCCACAACTTTCTACATATTTCCATACTATCATAGTCTTCTCTAGAATTCTCTACACAATTCTACATATATCAAAAAAATATAAAAATATGCAAAAATATACCAGAGATGTTTAAAAAATTCTAGAACGTAAGATAAACAAGACCTGACTCGAGAAGTGTTCACTGCTGGAATTGGAGGGTGAGAGGGAGGTAAAACGCGTACACTCATTTGAACACCGTTCACTACCATTGATCACCACGTGTCACCATCATCATGTGTCAAAAAATCCTCACCACTTAACACACACACTTGGGACTTGGGAGCTGGGAATAAGAGATCACCGTTCACTAATTAATCACGGATTCGCTCATCATGAGGGAGGCTAGCGACTTCAGCCCCTAGGCTGGACCGTACACACAGATCACCATCGCCCACCACATCTTCCATCTCCAGTGATCATTCTCACTTCCAGTAGCTGCGATTCCGTCTCCTTCATTTTCGGTAGCTTGGGGCTACATTTCAGCTCTGATTGCCTTCAATTTGTCCCTGAGTTCCAGCTCCCTCGTGAGTAATTTCAGTGGGATTTCTGAGATAAATCGAAGCCATCTTGAGCTGGGAGCTATGGGTTTGAAGAATTTCGTGTCTCTCAAACTCATGAGAGGCTAAACTCCAGAGGTTCTCCTAGTGATCAGAGGAGTGAGCTTCGGTTATGTTTGTTTGGGTTAGATAATCATCTCTGTAATTTCTTTTCTTCTTGATGAACATTAGAAGCACATTATATGAGTTATATATTGTGGTTGTAATGTAATCTGATTGTTAAATTGCTACTGAAATTATAGAGAATGCATGAATTCAGATGCAATAATGACTAGCGACTTTAATGACAATTTGCTCAGACTCGAAATACTCCTTGCTGTTCGATATATGCTGATTTTACATACTTAATCTAGTTGATAAGTATTGTAATTGACTATTGGAAATAATGCTTGTTGGTAGTAAGTAGATGCTATCTACTTTGTTGCATTTGGATATGTAAGAATTCAAGGAGGTTTGTTATGATTCATGCGAGTTATACGATCATAATTAATGATAACTTGCGAATTGTAAGTTCAATTGCCTAGAATTCAAAGGATTAATGACCCTAATTCATTTTGAAGCAATGAAAACTCCAATGATCTCTAGGGAACCAATTATTATCACTGATTTCTCTATTCATTTTAATCGCTTTTTTGTGCCATTAATTGCTGATTTTACATTTCCTAACTTGATTTGATTGCTTACAAGTAGGTTTAGGTAATTCCACTTTCATGAACCCTCTTGCACTTTTGATTACTCGATTAAGTTGCTAAGTTAAGGTTCAACTAGGTTGTTTTAGGGTGAATTAACTTTCACTTTTCTCCTTGTGGATATGGCCTAGGCTAACCACTACACTATGGTTTTTAGCTTAGCTTCTTTGATTTTTAGGGGATATGACTAACTCTTTAAATCAAGTGGTACTGTTGTCAGGGAGCCTTATTAGTTAAGGTTCTTTAAGCAATCTTTTTGGCCTCTACAAAAATGGAAAAATTAGCTCGTTGTTTTCCTTGTTCTTAGGTTTAGTAGATTTTGTTTTATTGATTATTAGTGAACTTTTAGTATTTATTTCTGTGTAAATTGCTTCTGCCCTTTCGAGATTTTCTGGCTGTGTTTGTTGTAGGCCATCCATTAGAGTTCAGCTTGTGGCATGCTTTGCAATTCTGGGAGTGTTGCTGTTCAATTATGGTGAATTTTGTCCTGTTCTGAGCTTCATGAACCTGCTGATGGTTTGAAATGACTGGATGGGCTTGTGCATTCTGCTGAAGCTTGGATTTGAGCTATAGTGATTTAAAGGGTGGTGTAACAGTCATCATGCTACTCTGATTACTAGTTTTGACAGTGACATTCTTTATACATGCCCTGATTTTGAAACTCTTAAACTTGGTACAGGAATTTCTGCTTTTACTCCCTCATTTTCATAGCTGTGTTTGTGCAACTTGTTCTAGGTTTGGAAATTCTGGTTGGACATGATATATTGTTTCTCATACTAATATTTCATGCTCACCACTTGTGTCATCCTTGCTTCTGGTTTGTTTCTGATTTGCTAAAGCTTCATTTGTTGCTATCACTTGGCTAAGAAGCATTGCTTCCTATTGACTAATCTGGAATTCTGCTATATTCAGTGCTTTTCAATGTGTTCTGGCATTTCTGTGGTCAATTGACTATTTTTGCAAGCTTTAAAGATCCAAGACTATTTTTGCACACACTGAACTCTCTTGTACTTTCTGGATAATTGTCACTTATTTTGTGCAATTTTTTGGGATATAATCTGGAACATGCCAGTTTCACCTCCATTATTTATTATTGAAATTTGCTGCTATTTGCTATCATGAAGGTTAGCAGCTTAAGATTCTTTGCTGTCCTAGGCTGGTACTTCACTTAATTCTAGTCTGTTAAGCTTGAACTTGCTTAAGCTGGTTTGAATTTTTCTTTTTTTAAATATTAAGTGACAAGCATTACACTTGGCTATTTACATAACGGCCTAAGCCATGACTGACTTTAAATGAAACAAAATAGATCTAATCTTAACCTAGAAAGTCGGCTAACATTAGATCCAAACATAGAGGTGGGGGTATGGATAATGCTGACTTGGTTTGAACTTGACATGTCAATTCCATTTCTAGTCATTTGCTCGTCTTGCTTACTGTAAGTTGCCATTTTGTGTCTATTCTGAATTGTGCCTAAGCTCGCAACTTGCTGCATTCTGCAAATTGGATTCTGCACTCTTATTTTACAAAAACAAAAAGAGAATTTTGCTGCTAATTTTAACCGCATGCCAATGATAAATCTGACTGTTGTTCTTTTGCTTTTGCATCTATTGCACCAGTTTAGCATCTTGTTGTCCTCTTTGCTGCATATTTCCGTCTGTGCAGTACTCTGTGACCTTGACTTTGCTGGACTTCCCATACTGGATTTGTGTGCATATTCTCCTTGAACTTGGCACTGAATTGCATCTTACATGAACCTGAGATTCTATTCATATGCTGCTCACTTGAAATCCCATTCTTTGCTGGCCACACTACTACCTGAATTTGCTTTGGAAATTTGTTGTTCACCATGCTGAAGTTTTCTGAATTTCTTTGGACTGATTAGGTAACCTGATGTAAGCTGAATTATTCATTCCTCTTACTGGACATTGTGCCTGATTGTTCAATAACCAGAAAACCTGATCTGCTGGATTGAACTGTGATCTTAAGTTCGATCACCTGATTTTGCAATTTGCATGCATAGCCTCTTAAATCTGCTATTTGCATTGACTCTTGATGTCTACATCTGCTTGCAGTGCATTATAGATGTACATATGCTAATTGAAATCACAATGACACTGGTGATATTTATGAGACAAGATGGTATAAACAATACAAGTGTGACGTTTTATAAGATACATGTGCAACATTTACAACACAACCTAGCTAATTTGCAAGACCTACAATGGAAATGATAATAACATTAGTACTATTTACAAGGAAAGAAAGACTTCACATGACAATTGTTGCGCTTTACTAGACACGTGTGAATTTACAAGACAAATAAGCTAATTTACAAAACCTATAATTGAAATGCCTGAATTTTTGTCCATTCTCTCTAAAAATGAATTTCATTACGCCCCAAAAGACTGTAGTAATATTTCATTAAATTATGGGTGGCTTTTGGGAAATATTACACTACAGTGGAGGCTAGGTAAAATTTTCCCTTAAAATAAAGCTATAAATATTCTTTTTAGTATCTTAGAAAATAATGAATAATGATTTGGATTAAAGGGAAAATACGATGGAATGGGTCTTGGTAGTAAATTCAATGGCTTTCCTAGCTTTTTTAAGGGCTTGTTTGGTAATGAGGGGAGGGGATGGAAGGAGGGGAATTGAGGATTTTGCTCCCCTTCCTTTATTGGGATAGGTAAAAACTTTTAGGAGAGGAGGAGAAAATTTTTAAAATTTTCCATCTGTGACCCTTATAACCCTCCCCTCCAAAACTGGGGGAAATTGGAGGGAAAATATAATATTTTGGTATATATTGGCTAGCATTATTATGTATATATATGGATTATCGAATCATAATTATTGATATCAATTAGATATATATTATTGTATATGTAGTAGCTACTAAGTATGAATTATAAATAGGGTTAAGATGCTTAAATAGCCATCAACTTTTCTCAAAAGTGCAAAAATAACCATGAACTATTTTTTGGAGCAAAAGTAATCATGAATTTCTGAAAATGGTGCAAAACCGTTAAATTACTGTAGCAAATCGTTAATTTACTGTAGAAAACTCTTATAAAAAATTAATGGTGCTATAGTAACTTAACGGTTTTGCACCCTTTTTAAAAATTTATGGTTACTTTTGCTCTAAAAAATAGTTTATGGTCATTTTTGCACTTTTGACAAAATTTGATGGCTATTTAAGCACCTTAACCCTTATAAATATATCTATTTAATTTTAATAATTATAAAATTATAATTCTATGTAATAAATGCTATTTATAATTATATTTTATTTAATATTTTAGAAAGTAAAATAAACATTAAATAAAATAGGGCAAAATTGTTCATATAGAAGTATTTTCCCTTTCTTCATATACTAAACAAAGTAATATTATAATCCCCCTCTCTTTTTGTCCATCTAAACAAAATAAAATAAAATCTTTTTTGAATCCTCCCTTCTCTTTCCCTCCTTGAGCCAAACATTGATGAGGAGGAGATGGATTGGACTAAGGAACATATGGAGAACATGAAGATGGAGCTCAAGAATGTGGGTGTACGATTTCCCTTTCTAATTTTTCTCTCAATTTGTATTCTTTTTATTTTCTTGTGGAGGATGATTACTCATTTTTTTGCACTTGGATTCGGTTTTCATGTTGATAATGGATGCTTCATGGGTTTTTTGGGTTGGAGCCCAAAAATTAGATTTTTTTAAGTAGTAGAAATGCGTGACATCACTAAAGAGAGTATTTTGTTAATTCTGAAAAGTTGGGCATTTTATGTTATTGGGTCCCTGACCATTATTAACTTTAGTCCTTTGGTCCTTTAGTAACATAAATTCTGTTTAGCTTCAATTTCTCCAAAATGACTTCCGAATAAAATGATCCCAAATTGTAATACCTTATATTTCGGAAATCAATCAATTAAGGTAAATAATGAAGCATATGACATTTTCCCCCTTTCTATCTTTATTTTATGTAAACACATTGCTCAACATTAATCATAATTAATGCAATTTAAGAAAAAATTAGTGATAAAATCCTCAAATATATTATGAAATATATTATTACACTACTACATAAAATACTTTGAACGTCTATTTTTGAGGCCTTTTAACGTCCTTTTTTAGAGGAACGTATATGTGGGGACAAAGAAAGAAGAAAAGTGACGTCCTTAATTTTTATTTAGAGATGTCGTAAGAGTCACCTACGAAAAAAGGGACTTTAAAACTGTCATTTTTAATGTCCCTTTTTTTTAAAAATGGATGTTAAAAGTCCCTTTATTTTTACTTTAAAAAATTTGTTTCTTTGATGTCGTCTTCACATTCGTGGCCATATTGGCATCCGTTGTGGTAGAGCTAGTTTGCTTTAAGTTTGTGAACCTCTAGAGCTTCGAGAATCCCATGTAATTGCTCTTCTTGCACCTCCGATTCAAAACCTCCATCGTCTTCAACAAAGAAAAGGAACTTAGGATGGATCTAGCAGTTGTGAGGAGCAAAATGTCAACAAAGACTAAGAGTAAGAAGAGCAAAATGGAAAGAGATTTAATTTGAGACGTCACTAATGCAATTGTGATAGACTTTGAGGAGGAGCACCTGGAGGAGGAGAGGGGGGGACAAAGCTTCAGACGGCTATGGACTTTGAATGACTACAAATGGTGATGGTTCAATCGGCTGCAAGCAGCTTTTGACGACATGGCGATTAAAGGTTTGCTTGTGCTACTAAGGACAGAGAGCTTGAGCTTCGGACACCAACAAAGCAACTTTGACAGGGTAGCAATTTAAGCTTCAATGAGAATGGTGGCCGAAGTGAGAGGAGGGTAAGCAGGTTGTGACAAGTAATGAGTAGTGGAATTAGCTGAAAATAGGAGTTTGTCTATAGTATAGTTGGGAAGTATCAATGGCAAAATGGAAGAATATTCATTTTTAATTCAAAGTTGTTTATAATTTTTCCTATTATCTTCTTTCAGTTCATATTCAACTGGTTATGAGGAGCAAACAACTCGTTGCTTTTAGGCTGACATTTCTCAAAACTTCTAATATCCACTTACAAGTTTCGAATTGACATTTAGGTCTAAAATTAAGAAGCTACTATACTTTTGGTCGATCTGCCGCTGATGATCTCATAGCCATTTAATTACATTATTCCTTATACACTCTATTGTACCACTCAGGTCCTTATTATATGTAAATTTTACTTACTCTTCATATACAAGGAATTGGCAGTTAAGTCATTAAACATGATACCCTTATTAAGATTTTGAACTATCAATAATAAATAAAGATCTTCTTTTATAAATGTAGTTTCAATACAAATGATTAAATGTATTTTAGGAAAATGAACATATTTATTACCATATCACACTGACATTAAGTTCCTTACATCTATTTCATCAAGTTCTCCAATAACATACGACTATGTTTCCTATTTATAGTATTTGAATTTATAATTAAATAAAAATAATTCAAACATAGGACACATATTATTGAAGAATATGACGAAATTGATCTAAAGAATTTAACAAAAATGTTTCTTTCATTACCAACTATATGTTAGTTGAGATGGTAAGCGCCCTCACCCTAATAAGGAGAACACAAGTTCAAGTCTCGGGAAGGATGCTTATTGAGAGAGATAAAAACCCTTTGTACTCTAAGTTTCGAAAAGGATTATACTCTTAGCCAATTTTACCTTAAAAAACTTATAAATAACTAGCTTGACTAGTTTTCTTTTTATCTTTATAAATTAGTTACATAGCTTCTACATTTAGCACCTTGGTGAGTAATACAAAACTAACTATTACGAAAGGTAATAAGATCTAGATGAAGCTATTGGTCGTCACATAGTTATAGAATTTAAATTGAGTGAACATTCAAATCATCAGATTGGGGTCCATTGGAGAAACTATCAACAACCATTGAAGTCCCAATCCAGGATTAAATGCGACAGGTTGTGTGAGCTGTGATGAGAATGATACTAGGATTGTGAACTTGAATTGTCAACTCATAAGATTTTACTTTTATTAATTAATAGGTGTGAAAATTATATAAAAATTATAAAATATAAAAATGATAATAATTTAATTTAAACATATTTTAAATATGAATAATAATATTAAATCTATTAACTTTTTTAATCTATCATATTCAAAAAAAAATTTATACAGTTTATTTATAAAGTATAGAAAATTATCAAAAACAAACAAAACTAACATGAGTTTAAGAGTGAGCTGGCACAATTTTAAAAGATAAAAATATAAAAATGATATATTCAATGTGTTAACTTGCAAGTCTAACTAAGTTTATCGCTAGTATGAGTTTATGTATAAATTGAAACGACTTTCCAAGATGGAATCATGAAACTGGTAAATTTAGAGAATCAACTTATGAATTTGACAACAATGTGCATATAAGCAATGAAAATATTAAATACTCCTATGCTAAGCTATAAAGAAGTCAACATATATGGCCGCTATATATATATATATAAATTTAGTTGTTAATAGTGATTGGAAATTGAATTTAATCTAAATATATTATGATTTAATTCTTGATTAAACTAAAAATATTTTCTTATGGTCCTAAATGTATGAGTTAAGTGACACATTTGAAGAAATTAAAAACATTAAGTAATTCAATACTATTTTCAAAAAAAGAAGAAGAGTTCTTTATCAAACGTCAAAACCACCATATTAATACGAGGAAGTAATAGGTAGAGTTTAGAAAAAAAATATTATAAATTTGGGAAATAAAGAAAAGTGAAGACTTATATTTAGGATACGAGGAACTAATAATTAAGGGGAAAGGATGGTCAGGAGATTTAACCCGTCCATCATCAATATTAATAGCTGCGTCATTTTCTCTTCCATGCCCATTAGTTCCGTGTGGTACGGTCGCTCAAAAATTTATATATATATTTTTTCGGTCCAACGTATTAAATTGGAATTGGTCCATTTCATTTATGTGACGATCAACTAGTGGTTCGACCAAACTTCTAGATAAATGTTAGGTTTAAAAAAGTAATAATTATCATACGGTGTATGAAAATTTATAATTAAGCAATTTTAATATTATTCTTGCAAAAATTAGGAAGTAAATCCTCAAAATATGATAGGTTGATAGCTCCTTTGGTCCTTTTAAGAAACTATCATTTTCTTAATTTTTATAAAATGTCTAAGTTTTAAACTACTTTTACAAAATCTGAATCCTTAAATATAATTTTTCCCTTGTGATCATTACTTAATGGAATTGTACAATGACCTTGTATATGTGTCATCTTGCTTGAATGTCTGTCAAAGTGACCCTATTGATAGAACAATCTCTACCATTTTGTTGGGATAATTCTGCAATACTGAAAGCTGGTTGTTTTGGTAAAGGAAGATCTATGATCTCACTACAAATCATAGACACCACAAGGGTCATATTTGGCCTATCACTTGCACGTTCTTGCACACATAGAAGTCCAATTTGTATACATCTAATGATATCTTTATGAAAGCTTGGATTATCCATCTTTGGGTCTATGAAAGATGCAGCATTATTTTCATTCCATAGTTTCCATGCCTGAAATTATCAAACAAATGATTATCAATATTTATAAATCATCTTTAATTAATTAACTTGAAATTGAAAATTTACTAGACAATAATAAATCTTCGTCTTACATATCCCTGGAGGCTCAATGACATTTCTTCATTGTAGAAGTCAATGCTTCTCGTTCCACTAATAATCTCTAGTAACAAAACTCCAAAGCTAAAAACGTCTGATTTTTCTGAAAATAATCCTTTTAACGCATATTCTGGGGACATATATCCACTGTATTTAAGGAAAAAAAAATCAATTGTCTATCCAAATGCATTATTCATTATAATGTTAAGATATGTCATAACATAAAATAGGATAATGGTTGAGATATACTATGTTCCAACAATTCTTTTAGTTTTGCCAGCAACTTCACTATCTCCAAAAATCTTTGCCAAACCAAAGTCTGATATTCTTGGATTTAACTCTCTGTCTAACAAGATATTACTTGCTTTAAGATCTCTATGTATTATTTTTAATCTTGAATCTTTGTGAAGATAAAGCAAACCTCGAGCAATTCCTTCGATTATGACATAACGCTTTTCCCAATTTAAGACTATCAATTTCTTTTGATCTGTAAAGCAAAGGTGATCAGGGCCAAAATTAATTATATGCCATTTTTACTAATAAAATTTTTTATAACATAAGAGAAAAGGCATTGAAATGAACTCACCAAAGAGCATTGCGTCTAAACTTTTATTTGGCATGTACTCATAGATCAACATATTTTCTTCTTGTTCAATGCAACAACCTAAAAGTCTTACGAGATTACGGTGTTGAAGCTTAGAAATCACTTTAACTTCATTCATAAATTCTTCTAGTCCTTGTCGGGATGCTCTTGAAAGTCTTTTAATTGCAATAATCTGTTGTGTCTCTTGCAATTCACCCTTGAAATATCAAAAAAAAAAATCAAACTATATTAAAATAAAAATATAGGACAAATGGGCAAAATTGCCTTAGAAGTATTGTCCTGAAAGTCTCATAAGGGGCAATTTTGCCCTGAAAGTTTCATAAATGGGACAATTTTGCCTCTACTGTTAGTTGACCAAATATGTTGAGCTAATAGTCCATAGGTCATTCACTGTATTTTTGCTAAGGTGAACATTTGTACTGGAACTATTAAAAAAAGGTGAATTAGATGACAGATAGACTTCTGAGACAAATTTTCACCTTAACAAAAATAAAATGGATGACATATGGATTGCTAGTTCAACATTTTGGTCCACTAATTATCAAAATTAACGGATTTAAGGCTTCTAGAATGAATTTTCATCTTAACAAAAACAAAGTGAATGACCTGTGGACTGCCAACTTAACATATTTGGTTAACTAACGGTAGGAGTAAAATTATTTCACTTCTAAAACTTCTAAAATAAAATTGCTCCTTATGAGACTTTCAGGGTGAAATTGCCTTTGGGGCTATACTTTCAGGATAAATATACCCCTTTGTCCTAAAAATATTTTTTTTGGGGGGTGGGGGTGGGGGACCTGCTAAAGACAATTACAAGTGTACCTTGTATACAGAACCGAATCCTCCTTCTCCGATCTTGTTATTTAGATGAAAATTGTTCGTTGCTGTTACAATCGTTTCATAATCAAACAGTGGAAGCTCCTCTAGTTTTTCAAGTTTCGAGCCTCTGATGCTTCCACGATGATATTTTTCATTCGCTGTTCCTATGAACAATTATTATGGATCAATATAAGTAATTCAACCTTTTTTTTTATAAGCACGTGTATCATTCTTTAGAAGGCTTGTATGAGACACTGTTACAGTAAAATAAACTTTTCATTTATCTTAAACTAATAACTACTTGATACCTTTTGATTTGGAAGCATTTGCCCATAGGAAATATGAACATGCAGCAACAACAAGGCCTCCTATAGTGACTGAAATGGCAATGATTACTTTCTTGATGAGCTCCCCCTTATTCCTTCCGTTATCACCTTTCCCTTCTTTCTTGACAGAAATTACAGGTATTATAGAGAAAAAGTGTAAACAAATTGGAAGAGTTTAAAAGTAAAATAGTATAAATTTAAAATGAATAAGAAGGTACCAAGCTCTGAATTTGCAAGACGAATGTAGAGATCAAGTCCTCCGGAGGGAAATCTTTGCATGTCAATTAAGCTATCATTCCAAGACAAGCACTTTGTGTAAGAATCGTATGCATATCCCAAGCACCAACAATTCTCCAAACACTGTGCTCTGCAATTGGCTTCATCAATATCTGCTTTCTTTGCAAAATCTGGAACTTTCACATTCTGAAGCTTTAAGAACCCATCTCCTTCGCATTTTAAGGGTGTCCTTCTCACACACCCATTTGTCCAATTATGTGTATTCCATTCCTGTGGCTTCTTCGGCTCGAACCCAGTCAAACAGCTACAGAGAGTTGGATTCGTACGGTCACAGATTCCAAATTCCATACAAATACCATATAAATCACATTTGGAGTCATGAAACGGATATAGCACAAATAGCCTCCTGTTCTGCCACGCAGCCAACACCAACTGTCCCGTGGAATTCAGCTTTGCAGCAAAAAAGGATGACTGCCCTCCTTTATCATAAGTCATATAAATTGTACCATTGCCGTATTTTCCAAGATGCAATCCTGTGCTATATGTTGAAGCCATCTGATATACTCCCAGGAATACCGTACCGTTCCATGGGCCAGATCGCCAATGTGGTTTGGACTCATTGAAGATAATAATTTCAAGAGCATCTGGCCGTTCAAGACTTAGAGAGAAGCTTCCTATGGATGGATCTGAAGGGCTTTTCCAAGATGTAAGCTTTGTTTTTTCGCCAGTTCTTGGGTTGGTACTAAGCGTCATCTTCTGCGTAAATGTATCAGAAGGATGAGGAAAGCTCTCCCAGAGAGTGATTCCCGTATTGTTATCTTTCAGAACAAGGTTTCCTGTGTCTAGAAGTTGAGCAATAATAGATGAATTGGGATAAATGACTGACACATTAGATGACCAAAGTGTGTGGTTCTGCGAATTCAAAACCCTAAGGTTTCCATCCTTCGAAAAGGCAAGAATCCCAGAAGAATCTTTGAGGGGTTGGTTTCTGTTAGCTACCCAAACGATGAAAGGGGGATCAGATACATACCAGATTCCAAGGTAGCTATTAGTTGAATTTTCTGGCCTAAAGAAACCAAGTTCCAAGTTGCCCGCGCTTAATGTTTCAGTGTGTTTTATGGATTGGGATGAGGTAATGAAATCAACAGAAGAACCAAAACGTAAGAAGAAGCTGGAAAAGAGGTGGAAGAGACACATTAAGTAATTAGAGAGACTTGATCCCATTCTTGTAGAGATTGAGGTTGCTTGCCTCATATGGATTTGGTGTTCAGAAAAATGCTATGATTATATAGAAGTTTTTAGCCTGAAATGAAACTCGGAAGATGAATTTCGGCCGTGATATTTTCCGCGCTTGACGGGGTGAGTTTTTGCCCCTCTATCAAAACTTTAAATTTGCCACAATACTCAGCTCGGCTTGGGGAGCAGATTTTCACAAAATAATTTCTCTAATTTTCTTCTCAAAATTTCATTCCAGCTTTAGATAAAAAATAGATAGTTCATATTTAATATTTTCTGATATTATTATTATAATATTTTATCAATTAATATTCTTATTAATTTTTTTTATATTGCAGTTATCAATGATGTAAATCAGGTTTTAATAGTTTAAATTTATTTATTTTCGTTTTTAAATATGATTTTTCTTCATTTCTTTTAAAAATCATCCAAACATATTTTTTCTTCTCAAAATTTATTATAAAAACATTTATATGGAAATATTATAGGAATTAAAAAAAGGGAAAATTCCAAAAAAAATACAAGGGAAATAGGGAAAAGACAATTTAGAGCAACGAAATCGGAAAATCTCAAATCAGTCACTTTGTACTTTTTTTGTGTGTAATTACAAAAATACCATTGAATTTTAATAACACGAGTATTTTAATTCACAACAAGAGTATCTCAATTAATAACAACAGAGACACTTAAGTACTACGTATTGTTAACTGTGAGTTGTTGTGAATTGAAATACTCTTATTGTAAATTAAGATACTCATGTTGTTAAAATTTAGTGATATTTTCTTAAAATAATAAACAAAATCAAATGAGGGTTTATTTTCTTTTTACCCATTTTGTTTTCTTTTTTGGCCCCACTTGAATTAAATTGAAAAATGACATACTGCATATATAGGGAAAATCCCAAAAAAAAAGACAAGGGAAATATAAAAATGACAATTTAGAGCATCAAGATTCAGAAATGACAAATTAGTCTTTTTGTACTTTTTAGCGTAATTACAAAAATGTCACTAGATTTTTAACAACACAAGTATCGTAATTCATAATACGAGTATCTCAATTAACAACAACAGCACAAAAAACTCACAGGGTAAATACGTAGTACCTAAATGTTTTTGTTTTTGTTAATTTAGATACTTGTGTCATGAATTACGATACTTGTGTTGTTAAAAATTCAGTGACATTTTTGTAATTACGCAAAAAAAGTACAAAAAGACTTATTTGTCATTTTTTAATCTTGATGCTCTGAATTGTTATTTTCATATTTCCCTTATCTTTTTATTTGGGATTTTCCGCATATATATCTCTATATACATATTAAAATTAATTATATGAGGGGAAATCTCAATAAACCCAGTTGAAATACCATATTACACATTCAAGACTGTACTTTTATCAAATTTCTAATAAGGTCACGAGGCCTAATTAAGAATTTATCAATTTTATAAATTCACCTGAATGCCCTTATTAAGTAGCCCCGTTTCTCTCTCCTCAATCAATAATTCATCTTTCTCCCTTATCCTTCTCCGCCTCTCTAATCGTCCAACCCCCACCATCTAAATGTTTAGCGTCTTGAGAGACTGTCCTTCCTATATTGTTCTGCTGGTGCGGCCCACCAAGTTTTTTTTTTGGTGATCAACGTTATGAATCAAAAAACAAAACTTAATTTAGGTGCTCATAGACAAGTCTGACTTTAGCGAGGTATTGAAAAAAAAAAAATTCCATATGAGAGGGTGTTCATGATGTACATATATGCATATATAAAAGGGAGGCAATGAAAACGAGACCGGAGATTCATCAACGCTGGGAAGGAGCACAGTGGAGAAAGAGCAAGATGAGGCAGAATGTGGAGAGGGAGATTTGGGTGTTAGATTATTGGAGAGAGTGAAAACGATGAGTGAGAAAGAGGATTCCTATTTCATGAGGGAGAAGAGGAGGGGTTGGCAAAAATTCAGGGGCAATGATGTAAATTTATGAGATTAAAAAATCCTTAGGCCTAATTAAGAATTTATTGAAAGTATATACTTAAATTTAGATTTGGGTATTTCAGCACGATTTAATTAGAATGTTCCCTTGTATGAATCCAAAATGTATACTTCATGAAAACTTTAATTATGTTATTCAAATATGAGTAAAATACAATTTTCTCCCTTTAAATTCACTAAAATTACATAGACCTCGTCTTAGTTTTAAAAACTTGAACTTTAATCCAATTTTTAAAACCGTTGAAAATATTCGGTTAAGTATTATCAAATAGTTAATTTTATGAAGGGAAAATTTTAGAAAAAGACAGTCAAAATATGGAAAAGACAAATCAGAACAACGAAATCGAAAATTCCAAATCAGTCACTTTGTACCTTCTTTTTTTGTAATTATGAAAGTCCCATTGGATTTTTAACAACACTAGTATCTTAATTCACAACAAGAGTATCTCAATTAACAACACCAAAAGCATTTGGTACTACATTTTTATGCTGTGAATTGTTTGTGCTACTATTGTTAATTGAGATACTCTTGTTGTGAATTAAGATACTCGTGTTGTTAAACATCCAATGGCACTTTCGTAATTACAGAAAAAGAAAGTACAAAGCGACTGATTTGGGATTTTCAATTTCATTGTTCTGATTTGTCTTTTTCCTATTTTGACTGCTTTTTCTGAAATTTTTCCCTTTTATTAATCATCAACATGTAAAATATTCAAACATACTAATTTGCCTTTATAATCTAATTGTATACATACCCTCACTAAAAAATGCGGAGGGGGTTTTGGAGAGCATTGTCTCTCTCTCACACAACCCTAATCTATTTACCAATGTCGTCAATTGCCACCAATTTACGATTGGAGAGCTTTCGTCTCTCTTTCTCCAAATCAAAAGCGACAAGAGATATAGTTGTTGTTGCTGTAGATTTGCTCCACCTCCTCTGATGGAAAAAGCTGAGGAGTGGTGGGACTGGAAGCTCTTGAGCATAAGACAAGAGAGAGGAAAATCTTGCCCTTCCAACTTCAAGGAGTAGCTTGCATGAGCTTGAGTGGAAACCATAGGCAGGAAGAAAAATCTCCACCTATCACTTGTAGTTGTTGCTGTAGATATGCTCCATCGCCTCCGAAGGAAAAAGTTGAAGAGCATGCTAGTGAGATGGGAAGCTCTTGAGCAGAAGACGAGAGAGAGAAAATCTTGCACACTACTACAAAAAAGAGATATAATGTCAGTAAAGTACGCCCGTTTTTTTAGAAAGCTGAAGTTAAAACAAACATAGTGGCAATATTGTAATATTGAGGGCCTTTTTGGCATCTATTCTCTAAGAACAGACGCCAAGGGTGTCATGGTCTGATGTTGAAGATGAAGAAGAGACGCCCAATAGGCATATATTCTTCATAATAGAAGCCTGTAGAATAGACACCCAGATGGTGTCTGCTGACGCCTCTAGGTGTCTATTCAAAGAACAGAGACATAGAGGCATCTATCTGACGCCTATGCTGTAGGCATCCGGACTGATGGGACGCCAAATCTGTCCTACGGTGTCTGTTTTCTATTTTGTCTTCTTGTCCCCGCCCTAAAATATTTCCCTCATATTCCCTCATCTTCTAACTATTTCTCTCCTATTCTCTTGTCTTCTAAGCTATTTCTCTCATATTTCAGTTGAACCGCAAACTATTTCTCTCTTCTTTCACCTAAATCATTAGCCACCTCTTTCCTCCTTCTATTGTTGGGCTCCTTCTCACAATGTGTCCCTTGGTTGCCTCTCTTCCCATCACCCGACTCTCCTCTTTTAAACACAAATTACCTCGTAGGCTGTATTACTCGACAAATTTGTCCCAGAGCAAAGGTTCTACCAAATTACTAGAAGCACTCGTCTTTCGAAAATTTAGCAACTGTTATGGTCACTTTAATTTTTTTTTCCTTTGATTGTGTTAATTTTATATTGTATTAGGTGACTTTTAAATTTTTTTTCCCTTCTTCTCATGTGTTAATTTGATATCGCTCCCGTTAATGCATATGTATTAATTGTATTGATAATTTTATATTGTCCACTGCCGTTGCTTTAATTTTTTCCTAATCGCTATATTGCTTTGCTCGTTAGAAGGTGGTCAGGAGGTTCTAAAATTTATAAGTTGAAATATAAATAATATTTTTAAGTTTAATTATAGATCATTGATGATAAAAAAATTAATTACGATATGCAAAAGTAATTTATTTGATTGAAATGGTTGCTTGTACTATAAATTTAAGTTAATGGTTATGGGTTTTAAGTTTCGTATTGATAAAATTGTTATATTCTTGTTTATTTGGATTTAGCTTATTATTGAATTCTTAAGATTTTGGGATTTATTATTTTAAGGGGAAATGCTACTGAAATTTCTTAAAATATCTAAAAGGTAATATCTTTATTGATTGAAATTATTTTTCTTCCTTAGGATACTTGTTCTAAATTTGAGTGATGACAGTTGTTCTAAATTTAAGCGTTGTTAGAAATGACCTAGGTGATATTAAAATGAATTATAGTTGGATGAACGCATTGAGAACTAGTGAAGAATATGATAATGGGGTCAAAAAGTTTATTGAATTTGTTAAAAAGAATACGCCTAGCAAAAATGGGATGTATTTCTGTCCTTGTGTAAAGTGTTTAAATGAGAGTCGTTGGAATATTGATGATATAAGGGATCACCTACTTTGTGACGGAATGAATCTTCGGCATAGAAGGTGGAGATGACATGGTGAGGAAGTATATGCTTTTGTGTTCCAAAAGAAAGAAGTTGTGGATGAGGATAGAATGGAGAAAATGATCCATGATGTTGAGAGAGAATCATTTGCACAGTCACGTGTATACGATAGTGATCGAGACCGAGATTGTCGCCTAAATCGGTTCGTCAGAGTGATTGCACCAATAGTGTAGTATAGGGCAACCAATCGTTCTTCTCAAGGAGCTCTATTTGGAATTCCTAAGTACCTA
>JBAGKO010174741.1:0-17403 GCA_037177275.1 Acacia concinna | reverse complement strand
TACTATATTACCTTTGTTGATGATTATTCCTAGACAACATGGCTTTACTTAATAAAACAATGTTATGGATTATTTGTTCATTTCCGTAATTTTTGTACTAAGATTCAAACCCAATTTGGCGTGACTATGAAAACTCTTTGTAGTGATAATGCCAAAGAATATTTTTCTGCTAAGTTCATAGACTACATGCAAACTCTCGGTATGCTTCATCAATATTCATGTGTTGATACACCAACCTAAAATGGTGTTGCTGAAAGAAAAAAAACTAACATTTGTTGGAAACTACTCGTGCCCTCATGTTTCATTCTAAAATTCCTAAAAAATTTTGGGTCGATGCTGTCTTCTCTACTTGTTTTTTAATCAATCGCATGCCATCACGTGTTTTTAATGGAGCTCCTCCATATACTATCCTTTTTCCATCTTTCAGGTTATTTCCTGTTGATCCCAAAATCTTTGGTTCTATATGTTTCTCTGAGACGTTCATTCTTGTGTTAGTAAGCTAGATCCAAAATCATTGAAGTATGTCTTCTTTGGCTATTCTAGAGTTCAAAAAGGTTATCGGTGTTACTCACCTGACCTTAAGCATTATACTGTGTCTACTAATGTCACCTTTCTTGAGTATACTCCATTCTTCTCCTCTTTAGAATCATTTAAGTTTTGTCAACCAGTTCAAGCATTTGATGATGTTTTATTCCATCATGCTCTTGTCACACCAGTTCAAGCATCTGTTCCAGTTCCTACTGTAATAGAAAGTAATGATGCTGTCAGTATTCCTGCCTTTCTAGTGATGGCTCTATCTTTAGATCATGTTCAAGTTCCATCCCTTCCTATTCTAGATAGCCCAACAATGCCTAATCAAACTGCTCCTCCTTCAAAATCTATTCCATTCGATTGTCATGTTCCTTTTGTTACTCTAGCTTTTCTACCGACTTGCTTATTGCCATCCACAAAGGCAAGCGTTCCCACCGTCCTCCATAACGGTATGCTGATTGTACCTACCCCATCTCTAATTTTGTTTCTTATAAATACTCGTCCCCTTCTTCATATTCCTTAGTTGCCTCCCTTGAGTGTGTCCCTCTTCACCAAGCCTTAAATCACTCAAGATAGCATACTGCTATAGAAGAAGAAATTATGGCCCTTGAACAATCTGATACCTAGACCCTTGTTGATCTACCTGCTGGGAAGAAGGCTATTAGTTGTAAATGGATATTCACTATTAAGACTAAGTCTAATGGATCTATAGAACGTTTGAAGGCTCGTCTTGTTGCTAAGGGATATGCCCAAACCTATGGTGTTGATTATTCTAAGACCTTCTCGCCAGTCACTAAATTAACTTTTGTTTGCCTCTTTGTATCTTTTGCTGCTACATTTGGAGGGGATCTCCATCAGCTGGATGTTAAGAATTCCTTCCTTAATGGTGATCCTATTGAAGAAGTATATATGGAGCAACCACATGGGTTTGTTGCTCAGGGGAAGTATGGGAAGGTGTGTTATCTTCGCAAGTCATTATATGGCTTGAAGCAGAGTCCTCGCACTTGGTTTGACAGATTTTGTACAATGGTTAAAACATCTGCCTTACATCAAAGCAAAAGTGATCATTCTGTGTTTTATCAACAGACAGATGTGGTTTATTTCTTCTAGTAGTATATATGGATGATATTGTTATTACTGGTAATGATACTTCTGGTATATCGAAGTTCAAGATCTTCTTGAATTTCTATTTTCAGACAAAAGACCTTGAACCATTGAAGTACTTTCTTGGAATTGAGGTTGTGAAGGGTAAGAAAGGCATTGTCCTAAATCAGAGAAAATATGTGCTTGATCTTCTGTATGAGACTAGAAAACTTGGTGTAGCACCAAGTAGTGTTCCTATTATCTCTAATCCATGTTTAGACCTTAATGAGAACATGTTTAATGAAATCCTAAAGATTTGAAAAAAAAAGGATTGATCTAGAGAAACTTAATCCATTTTCTAATCATGAATGATATCGAAGATTGATAGGGAAGTTAAATTATCTTACAGTTACTCATTCTGATATTACATTTACGGTTAGTGTACTTAGTCAATTCATGGTAGATCTGACAATTACATAGTGGGACGCCTTAGAGCATGTCTTGCACTATTTGAAAGGGACATCAAACGAGGTATATTTTACACTAATCATATATACACCAAGATTGAATGTTTTTGTTATGTGGATCATGCAGGTTTGAAGGCTACAAGAAGGTCTACTACAGGGTATTGTGTATTTGTGGGTGGTAATTTAGTATTTTAGCAAAGCAAGAAGCAAGGAGTTGTATCAAAATCAAGTACAGAAGCAGAATACAGAGCTATGACTCAATTAGTGCAGCAAATTATATGGGCATTTCAATTGATGAAGGAAATTGGTGTTGCTACGAAACTACCTGTAAAGTTATGGTGTGACAATAAAGTTGTGCTACATATAGCATCAAATTCTGTGTTCCATGACAAAGCATATTGGAATTGATTGTTATTTTGTTCGTGATCAAATTAAAGCCAATTTCATTTCTACCAGGCATATGCAATCAAGCGATTAACTAGGAGATCTATTAACAAAAGCTCTAAGTGGCACACAGGTTGAGTATCTTTATAACAAGTTGGGCATGATCAACATATATCCTCCAACTTGAGGGGGAGTATTAGAATAATATAATTAGGAAAACAAATCATAGTAGAATCAGGAAACAAATCAAAGTAGAATTGGCTTTGTAATTAATTTATTTATTCTCTCATTATTTCGTATGCTTATTATATGTGTATATATAAGGGCTCTCTTATATAGTCTAACACACAAGTAATACAGAGTTTATTTAGTTTTTCTCATGTGTCTCTATTCTCTTCATCAACCACCATTTGATCACAAAGATTTCCAATACCATATTTAAGGACTTGAATCTTAATTTATTCATTAGATCTAGCAATTTCTTGTTTCATCAATCTCTTCTCTTCCTTTTCATGAATTTTCTCTACATATTTGATATCTTCATTCTTCCTTTTCATGATTATCTTCTAAACATCAACTTGATACCATCTTCTTGACTAGTCTACAAGATATTTTACATTCAACATACTAATTAGTCAATATAAGACAATAAAGACATAATGCAAACTTTTTGCTCTTTATATGATGCAACTATATCTGACATCATCAAAACTAATCATATATCTAATATACACTATATATTGGACATGAGATTTCAAGAGTATGTAATCTAAATATAATACACAATACTATCTCTAAAAAGGTTCTCCCATATGAATGTTCTCTTCTCTTCCTTTCTTTGATGTATTTGTTGTGTAACGTGATCGAGGTCCACATCAGTGTTCCAATTTCATGTAGGTACTTTAGCGAGTAAGTTGAATTCCAAGTACATCAAAATTCTTACATTGTGAGTTACTTTTGGAAATCATTTATAAGGATTATAGGAGCGGATCAAAAGCTAATTTTAGCCTATCAGCCCAAAACAAATGGCCAATCTTAAGTTTTGAACATATGCTTTGAGGCATATCTGCAATGCATGTGTTGGAAAAGCCTAAAAGGTTGAGTAAGTGGTTATCTCTAACAGAAGCAACTCCGTATAAGCTGCCATTTGCCTCACAATTATGTACTATAGATAATTGATAGGAATTTTACAGCTAGGGAAGATATAATGGGGGTTTTGAAGCAACACTTGCACAGGGCAACAATATAATTCAAAATCTAATTAGCCATGTGATTGTACTTCTTATTTGAAATAAACACTCTTTTCAAGTTGTAGAGATTTCCAATAGAGATTGAAATTTGACTTTCTAGATGATTATCAAACCAAGCAAGATGATAAAGAGATACCAAATTTATGATGTTATGAGGAATAGTGCTAGCCAAGTAACTAAAGCTATACAGCCATCTCGGAATAGAAGAGTCAAACAATTTTCGGATAAAATGTTGATGAATAGCACAATATGACACACTCAAATAGGGAGGGAAGTGAATATAGAATTCTTAGCCAATCAAAGGCAAGAGATAAGTTTGTTACGTAATATCTGTTGCATGTACCTATGAAAAGGGGGGGAAAGTACACAATAGAAAAAAGGAACAAAATAGAGGACAGGTACCAATAGAACTAAGATGAATAGGATGAGAGTGAACAACCTCGGGCGTGATTACAAAACAAATTTGGAATTTATGAATTTTCAACTCATAAACAATTAGTCCAAAAGAAAATATATTTTTTTTCCTAAGAAAACATAGAGAAAGAAAGCAAGAAATGGAACAAAATTGTCATGGGTTTTAGTGTTGAACAAAACATAAACATATTATTATTTGGATATTTTGATGCCTTGCTAGAATTGGCTGAAAATGGTTTAAATTATTGTTGTCGATGACAATAAATTAATTACATTGCTCATAGATTAATTTAATGATATCCTCAACAATGTCTCAAATAAAATTGCCTCTAATAAAAAGATACCATTTTAAGTATGATTTAAACTTTTAACTTCTTTTACCGTAAAAGATATAAAAATAGGGTAATGGGATGTAACCTTCTTATGAATTTTTTGACTCTATCTTCATGTTAGCTATGGTAGACAGGCACGAGAGCCCATCTTTGTACACGTTAAATTAGCAAAGTTAAGGCCAAGATCATTCTTCAACTATCATTTTATTTTTTTATTTTAGCTAAAATATATATTTGGTCTTCTAAGTTGACATCGAATTTAAATATAATCCCTTAAGTTTATGAAAATGTATTTTTAATCCTTTAATGTTGACATTGTTAGTTTCATCAATGGAAAATGTTAATTGGATGAATTTAAGTGGAAACTCTATAATTAAATATTAACATTATAATATTTAGTTTAAAAGTTATAAATTCAAAAAACGAAAAGAAAAAAAAAAGAAAGAAGAGAAAACCTAATGAAGATACTGCTCTAAACTTTAAATACCAACAAAGCATGATTTCAAATTTATAAAAGTATTATACTGAAATATATATAAAAAGTATTATATTAAATGATTAAATTTTAAACCTATTTTATTAGGATTTTATTTGAGTTACCTTCAAATTTGTTGAATAACCATTTTATTTTCAGTTAATGAGACTTTGAAAATACACTTATAAACTTTAGTAAACTAAACTAAGATTTTGATGTACAGTGTGTTTGGTTGGACATCCCCAAAACATCCGTTTCAGACAAATTGAAAAATTGTGTGTTTGATTAGACTTTTACCCAACTGTAAGTTTTTTTTTTCTTTCAATAAGAATGAGTTGTTTATCTTTGATTCTTTTTCTTTTTTGACTTTTACCTAAATCGGACATTTGAGCCTCAAAATGTCCGGTCTTATAATTAGAACTGAATGTAATATAAATACTATAATATATTTATATGTAATATATACTCCCTCCAGTTCTAATTATAAGACTCAATTAATTTTTTTACTGAATATTAAGAAAATTAATTATATTACTTTAAAACATTAAAATTTATCATTTTTCTTCAAACTATATTGTTTCACTTATGAACTAATATATAATATAATAAAACACATGATATGATTTATATTTTTGTCAGTCATTTCCCATAAAAAGTTAACTTTTAACATATATATCAACCACACAATTTTTATATTTAGACAAGTAAGTTATGCTACTATTGATTCAAACATAAATCACATTATATAATTTGACTTTTACCCAATATAACTTTTACAAAAGTGTTATTACAAATAAATCACTTTTTCTATCGCTGTTCCAAGCACACCTCTAAACTTTGAGTACATAAGTATACTTTACCCTTTGTTATTTTTTAAGTCTTTCGGTGTTGACTTAATGCTCTTGTGCCCGTCAACTACGGAAAACAAACATATAAACGCAAATAATAAATAGTCTCCTAATTACATGACCTGTTATTGTGAGAAAAATTATTAAGTTGGGGGTAAAAATAATAGCAAATAATACCAAATTGCAAAACCCAAAAGTTCTCTTATAGGGCTAGATCTGAACATGGGTCACAGATCACCCAGGATCTGACCCAATACTCAACTTGTGACCTAGCATAGAAAATCAAAGCTCAGAGAAGCCCGCAAAGAGAAAGGCAAAGACACCTTTAACCCAGATTGTGACACTCTTTACACAGATCACCATTCCGTCTCATATCCTTCCATTCCCTTCCACACATGTTCAATCATTTCTATACTAATTCCTCCATATGATTTGCACCATAGATCTGGAAGTCCTGCTTAAAGTTAGCTTGAGTTTTGTTGGTTCAATCAACTTCCGTTGAAGCTTTTTTGGAGATTTTCCAACAAAATTGATAGTCTTGTGATGTGAATTAGAGTATCCATGGCTATGTTCAGTGATTAGAGTCTCGGATATGTTGTGGCAATATATTTGTAATCGATGGTTGATCTAGTCATATAAACATTGTGTAGTTGGCATACGATTCGGTGCATTTGAAGGTGAAATGTTTGATATTGTTGATTAGTCTTTAACATTATTTCAACTGTTACTAAATCAGAATGTCAATTGATTGCCATGGGTGCTATGAAACCATTGACTAAAGTCATAATCATTTTGAAGCACCTTATGTAACATCCCGAAATTTTTGGGTAGACCAAGTTTCATACCCTAATATTTTTAGAGGCATAGATGAGACATTCCTTATGAGTAGAGGGCCTTAGACTGTAGAGGACTGAGAGATCTCACAACAACTGAAGTGAAACCTGAGAAGGATCTAAGTGAAAAGAGGGAAAATTCTGCAAAGTTTTAGAACAACATGCGGATAGGTCCATGAGCCCCGAAAATTCCCAGAAAATCCCAGTAAATAGTACAGGGTGCCCAAAACATGACAAAAATTCGAAATGATTTTTGGAGGTCCAGAGAATTTTCAGCAAAATTTTAAATATTCCCATAATTTTGGCCAGACGGGGTTTTTAGCCAAAATATGATATTATCATATATTTGGGGACCTCAATGTTCTAGACTAGGATTAGAGAAAATTAGTAAATTATTTTACATAATTTATGAAGTGTTTGGAAGTCAAGAAAAAGTCTAGAGATTTAAGCAAAAATTGCTAAAGGCGGGAAATCGCCGATAAAATGGACTGTTCATAAAAAAAATTATTTCTTAGAGTTTTAAACATTCAAAAATTATGAAATTCTTACAGTAGCTATTTGACAATTTTAGAGAATTTCTAGTAAATTTTGGGAATTTTTGGACAAGTACAAAAATATTTCTAGAATTTTCTGAAATTCAGGGCAAAAGAGGTAATTTTGAAAAATATAAGAAAATTTAGTGCAGCCCACACAAGGTTGCCGCCAACAGGTGCTTGGTGACCAAGCCAAATCCTTCTAGAATGTACCACATGTCAAGTCTAGATTGGACCACAAAAAGTTTGGAAAAATTAAACTTAAAGATCCAACAAATATTTACATTTTGATCCTTCTCAAAAAAGTATAAATACCCCCTCTCCTTCATTCTTCATGCCATCTCCCTCTCTCTTACTACACCCTTGCCTTCTCAAAAAGCCGAGCAATCCAAGAGTAGTTCAAGCAGTCCCGGCTCGGTCTTCAGTATAAGCAAGGTTCGATCTTCTCTCTTTTTTGAATTCCTTTATTTTCAACAGTTTTAGAGTTGTTTAAAGGGGAGTTTTTGTCCAATTGGGATGGCCTGAATAATGAACCTAAGGGGAAATTCTATCCAATTATTATGGCCAAAATGAGCCTTCTTAAGGGGAAGTGCTGCCCAATATTTTAAAACTAGGATAACATTTCCTATGGGGAGGTGTTGTTCGACTATCCCGAACCAAAATGGCATTTCCTAGGGGAAGTGTTGTCTGACTACCTTAAACCAAAGTGGCATTTCCTAAGGGGAAGTGCTATCCGATTGTCCAGGATTATAAAGGGGAGATACTGCCCAACTGTTCTAGTCTGGGCAGTGGGGACGGACCAGCAGGTAGGACCCAGGCTCAGTGGGGTGTATAGGGTGTCTACCGAAGGGAATGGTGGGGGAAGGATACAGTCATGGTAGAAGGGAACCAGGACCCTGGGGGTACAGAGAAGGAAGGGCAATAGAATACTGTTAGAGGTAGACAGTAATGTCTTGTATTGTGGTCTACATAGGTGTTACAGAGAAACATACTAGAAATCCAACAACGTCAGAAACAGTGAAATAGAGCCCGACAACATGTAAGGGGTATACAATAGCAAGAATTTCCACCCTTAACTTGTATTGCTTTATGTTGTCTGCTGTTTGTTATATGCTTGTATGATGTGTTTTGGTTGTGTTAGCCTGTATGCATGAGATGTATGACTCCCTATTTATGTCTTGGCTATTTGAGTTTGAGGTCGAGTCACGTGTAAGCTCCTGATACATAGTATGTTTCGAAAGAATGGGCACTAAAGGTAGAGTACGAGTATTGCATATAGTATGACATGCATTGCATTACGTGGTTTCTAGTTATGATGTTGCTACTGAAGTTTCTCTAAAAACCTTACCCTCTCGACAATGTAGGTGAAAGTTTCGAAAGAGGCAAGATGAGGGAACGAGCTTAGGCATAGAGATTTATATTTCCTGTTTCTTGGCATGTATTCATGTACATTATGATCAATGTATCCTTTGGATTCTAGCTTTTTGTGCCTCTGTTAATGAAAAAAAGTTGTTTCTAGTTATGTCTGTGTCAAAATTTTTAATTTCTCTGTTTCGACATACAGACACGTTAGTGGTTTCAAGGGCCACTATAAGGAAAGGTAAAGGAGTACAAATGAGGTATTACACGTTCCTAACTGTTCAGGTCTATGGTTATATAACTTGTTATTCACCAACATGTTACATAATTATAAATTATAAGCTACGATTCTTTAATTTTTGCCACTTTATAATGTGTCAACTAGTCTTATTACAGCACACTCTTAATAATTATTTTTCTTTTATCATTTAGGTTCAAGTAGCATCTATGTATCCCTTGGGTCAGATGTTTTGAATTATAAAATGAACCTAATTGAAGGCAGCTTTTACCAGGCTTGTTCCTACAAGATTGGATTTGTAAGCTTCAACTTCATACTGATTTGCAAGTTCTTTGAATTTGGTGGCACTGAACTTACTGTATATTCCAATTAATCACAAAAGCTATAAATAATAAGGGGTTTGTATATATGGGCAATAGAACTAACTCTAACTCCAATTTTCTAATTTTAGGCTAACTAATTATAACACTACTTAACTAATATCAACTATAATTTTCTATATTATATATGATCATATAACATATTTCCCTCTTCTCACGAAGCACCAATTGGAATTACTAGTGACAGAGGCCCTATCTTTGTGAATAACTTCTGGAAATAATTTTTAAGGGTTATGGGAGTGGAAGCTAATGTTAGTTTATCATCCCTAAACAAATGAATGGTCTTGAAGTTGTGAACATGTGGTTCGTGACTTACTTGCAATGTGCAACATCCCAGAATTTTCGTAGACAAAAAAGGGTATTTTGTCTAAAAATGTGTTTTCCAGCCAAACTAAGGATCATACCCTAATTTTTTTAGGGCCTAGATGAGGTATTCCAGATGAGCAGAGGACCTTAGTTTGTAGAGGACTAAAATATGTCATAACAATTAAAGTGAAACCTGAGGAAGAACCTCTGTGCAAAGAGGAAAAATTTCACAAAGTTTCAAGTCAGAATGCTGACAGGTCCAAGAGCCTAGAAAAATTCCATAAAATCCCAGAAAATATTATAGGGGTCCAGAACAGTACATAATTATTAGAATGATTTTTGGAGGTCTGAGGAATTTTTAGTGAATTTTAGAATATTTTAATAATTCTTGGCTGTACCAGATTTTTAGCAGAAAATTAATATTATCAGATACTTTTGGGACCTCAATATTCTGGATTGGGATTAGATAAAATTAATATATTATTTTAGAGAATCTATAAGATAATTTGGAAGTCACGAAAAAGTCCAGAGATATCAGCAAAATTTGTTGAAATTGGCTAATCGCCGGTATAAGGGATTTTTCGTTAGAAAATTATTTTCAGGAGTTTTGGGTGTCCAGATGCCCTAAAATTTTTATGGTAGCCTTCTGGAATTTTTAGGGAATTTTTGGACATCTACAGAATTTTCTTGAATTGCAAGCCGATCAGACAAAAATACAAGTACAGAAGGGGATTTGGGTGCATGTTTTTTGGCAGCAAAAGAGGCTTCCACCTGCCCCCTTATGTGTCCCATGAGGTGTCCCTTTTCTATTTTCAAGAAGACGCTTGTCAAGCAATGGAAGGGGTACCTAAAAGTTTTGGGAAAAATTATACTTAAAGACTTAGAAAATTACACTTTATGACCTAAATTTATACACTATAAATAAGCCTCAACTCCCTCCATCCCAAACTGTGTTCTCTTCTGCTTCTCACTCTAAAATTTTCTCTCTCTAAGGTGAAGCTCTCAAGAAGGAAGCTCTGGGGAAATTTCGAGTGGTACAGGTCCGAACTCCGATAGAAGTAAGTTCTCTCCCTTTTTCAATTCCTTTATTTTCAGCAATTATTTTAGTAGGATTAGGAGGAGGTTTTGCCCAATTGAGCAGGCCTAGATGAGGATATCTAAGGGAGGTTCTGCTCAATTGTTCAGAACAAAATAACCTTTCTTAAAGGCTGGTTTTGTCCAACTGACTCGGATCAGAAAGGCTAAACCTAAGGGGTGGTTCTGTCTAAATATCCCGGAGTAAATAGCATTTCCTAGGGGGAGACGCTATCTAAATATTCTGGACTAAAGTAGCATTTCCTAGGGGGAGACATTGTCTAGATATCCTGGACCAGATAGGAATTTCTAAAGGGGAGATGCTGCCTAGCTATCGAAGCTAGTCAAAATGGCGGGCACATCAAAGTGGGAACCGATACTCGATAGGTGATATAGAGAGGACCACCAGAAGATGAAGGATACAGTATGAGGAGAGAGGATACGGTCCAGGCAGCAAGAAACCCAGACACTAGAAGGTACAAGAAGGATATGGTTCATATAGGAACCAGGGTCCTAAGGGTGAAAAAAATAAGAATGGGTCTATAAGGTATTCCCAATAGTATATAATAAAATCTTTGCGCTATGATCTGTATAGGCGTAGCAAAGGAGCAAGCAGTAAACTAGCAGGACGACGGTAGGGGACTAGGCTAATACACCCAGCAACCACAATTGATATCTGCATAGGAGTATACAGTAGCTGGGATCTCTAGACCTTAACTTATAGTGCTTGCTTGTCTGCTGTTTGTGTTTATTGCTTGTTTACTGTAGTGTGTTTGAGCTAGCATGATATGTATGAGGTGTGACTCTTTGTTTATGTGCCTTGGCTTGATGATAGTATTAGAGTCACGTGCATGCTCATGATACATGGTAAGTGTCGAGAGAGGGGGCACTAAAGGAGTAACACGAGTATTACATAATAGCATAACATGCATTGCATTATATTGTTATTGGTTTTAGTTGATTCTGCTACTAAGGTTTCTTCATAAACCTTACCCCCTCACAATGTAAGTGAAGGATCAAGGAGAAAAGGAAAGGAGTGGATATAGCTTGTTAAGCTTCCTATTTGATTATAGGTTGTACATATTTTTGAGACTGGCCTATATGTGTACTGATATATATTATTGTGTAAAAGTGAAGTACGTTCTATGTCCCCTTATCTAGAAAAAATTTTATTCGCTTTTTGGTAGTATAAAAAGGTATCGGTGGTTCCAACTGCCAGCTTAAAGGTACGGTAAAGCTAATAAAGTAAGGTGTTACACAATGCATGTCTTGGAAAAAGCCTAAGGAGTTGAGTAGGTGATTATCTATAGTTGAGTGTTAGAATTTGTGGAGAATTGCTTTTAAGTCCCAAGAAAAAAAATAATTTATTGACAAATCTCATAGTAGCTCCCCAACTTATCAAATAGCTCCTCAACTTATTAATAATAGCTTTTCAACTTCTCAATGGTAGCACTTCACTTGTCAGTAGGGACTTCTTTAATTTATTTTTCTTGCTTGAGACTTACATGCAATTCTCTCTAGAATTTGCCTTTCTAGATTATTATCAAGAAAGCCATATGTTAAAAAGAAATCAAGTTTCCAATGTTATAATAAATAGTGCTAGCCAAGTGACTATATTTATAAATCCATTTGGGAATAGAAGAGTCAAACAAATTTTTAGATAAATCAAGATGTCAAATGAGAGTTAAATTTTGAATACCTTCAAAGATTCATCCATGAAAAATATTAATGGATTTTCTAATGCATCACTTGCATTCATTGAAAATGGTTTGGATGATTTGTTATGCATGAAAATAAATTAATTACATTCATAGATTAATTTAATGTAGTACTTCATCATGCCTCGCACAAAATTGCATCTAATAGAAAGTTAGGTGTGGTTATATAAACAATTACCCGATTATAATTTTAGTAAATTTATTATTAAATATCTTAAAATTTTATATTATTCAGATAATAGAAAACAGTTCATATTTTGAGTGAACAAGAATGCCCTTACCCGTAAGATTTCTTCTTGTTTTCTTCCCAAGAAAAATAGTTTAATGTATAGTAATAGGAGTAAGAATACTAAAATTCCATTGTAGCTTTTAGAAGTTAGTTATAACTTAATAAAAGTTCTAAAATCTGATAGTAGTATTTGTAAAATATTCCTTGTAGTTGCGCATATATTATGTATCCTGCCATAACTTCAATCATTCTAGTTGTTTAGTCCTTTTGAGTAATTTGAATTTTTACTGGAAAAAAAGAAGAGTAATTTGAATTTTAAAAAAAAAATCATTATAAAAATTACAAAATTCTGGTTTTAGGATGCGTAACCTTCTGATAAATTTTATGTGATTATCTACATGTCGGGGTCATTGATGCCTTAGGGGCACAACAAGCTCATCTTTGTAAAAAGATATATATATATATATATATATATAGCAATGTTATGGCAAATTAAAGATCCTTCTTTGACCATAATTGAAGGTTTTTTTATCTTAAACTAAAATATTCATTTCGTTCTATAAGCTTACAACAAGTTTTTATATATTTTTTAAAATTTATTAAATGTATTTTTAATATTTTTAGTTCCATAAACGAAAAATGCTGATCGAGTCAATTTACATTGTAAATTAGGTGGTGACTCTACAACTATATGCTGACATAATAATTTTTATTTTAAAATTTATAAAATGAAAAAAAAATACCTAATGAAGACATAATATATATGATGTAAACTTTTAGCGTAAAATGTATTGATTATTCATCTATTTTACTTAAACTACACAAACATCTCCTCTATTTTAAAGAGTATATATACTTGCTTTAAAATTAAATTATATATTCCAGAAATTTCCCTTACATATTCGAGATTCCATTTCCATTCACCCAACCTTTAGTTGATCATAAAGCTTTACCAACAAACATTTATTTTAACCAAAATACCTATATTTCAACAAATGCGTTATACAAACAAAAAATAATTCAAAAACACATATGTTCAAAATTTCATATATATTATAAAATTTATTAATTATATCATAAAACTTTAATTTTTTTAGTATTCTTTTAAATGATTGAAGACATATTTCTTTGTTCCCCATGACCCTGATGATAAAAGCATATTTGAAATGCATGTTTTTATTCATCATATATGTTATTAATAATGTAAATTTGAGGTATTATATAACTCATTTTATTTTTTTTATTTTTAAAAACAGTTTTTTGTATAAACATTTATAAACATAATTATTTAAGTATGCATATATTTAAATAATTAATCATATTTTAATTAAGTTTTCTATGTCTGCTTGATTAAATTAATTAGGTCTTTATCTTAATATGACATTTTTTTAATACATAACTATTTGAAAAAAGTAAAAATATTTAGAAAATGGAAAAAAATATTATATTACTTAAAACAATTTTAGCTAAAATTAAGGAATTAATAACCATGAAGGGTAAATTAGTGATTAAAAATTATTTAATATAAAAATATTGTATCCACGTTTAGCATTTAATTTTAAATAGAGAGAAGGTCCATATAAATTAAGGTAAAATGGAAGGGAAAGTAATAATATTTTACTCAATTTTTAAATATCAACAACTCATCTTTTCAAATATATAAAAATATTGTATCCAGGTTTAACATTTAATTTTAAAGCTACCACTTAAATTTGTTGAGTCGCCATTTTTCATTATGAGACATTAACTATTGAAAATACACTTTATAAACTTAATAAAATACTCCCTCCAATCTTATAATAAAATATTACATAAAGTAAATAAGTTATTTAATTAAATAATATATTATGTATTATTAGATTTTATATCAATTTACAAGTTAGACAAAATAGTTAAGAGAAAAAATATAGATATAAATCATTTAAAGTAATTTAATTAACTTTGTTAATATTTCTAAAAAAAACTTAATTAAGTTTCATATATAAGATCAGAGGTACTAAAATAAAACGTAGATGTAAACTTTGACAGCAAAAAGTATACTTTAACCTTTATTTATAAAGTCTTTGTTCGTTGATGAAATGCTATTGTGCCGGTCAATTGAGAGAAACAAACATATAGACCCAAATAGCGAATAATTGTGTCATAATTACATAAACTCTTTTTTATGTGGAAAATTTAAGGGTTGGGACAAAAATAATGGCAAAGAAGTTGGGGTCCCATTCCACACGTTGTGCTTAATCATGCGGTTGTTAATTAGTCTATCCTTTTTTTTATTGGTGAATTAACATTGCCCTTTTAAATACGCATAACACTAATAACAAGTCAGTTGTTATTGTTAATTAGTGGTTGTTAGTCTATAGCTAACTTTCAAACAAACCTATAGAATGACCCACATTAACATTGCCCCTTTTTTATTGGTGAACTAACATTGCCCTCTTAAATACGCATAACAATAATAACAAGTCAGTTTTGAAATACTAATATTGTACAAAGTTGGATTATGACAAGAAAAAAAATTCTACCACGCACCAACATAAGATAAAATTTACTATTTTTTTGAAAGTTTTCTTCCCTAATTCCCCCTCCCCCCACCCAAAAAAAAAATTTCTTTCCATCCAAAATAAGGTAATATTTTTTCTATATCTCTTTCATTTATTATTCATAATAATGGGTTTAGGGCAGAGAGGGTGTATCCACTAACTCTTCTCTCTACTTAGTATCTTAGCCATTAAATCATGTTTTAATGGAAAATATTTAATGATATATATATAAAACTATAATATTATATATAAAAACATATAATTATGATATTATTACGTAACATTATATCACATTCATTAAATTATTCAATAGTTGAGATATTAAGTGGAGAAGATCGGAAGTGGAGAGACTATTCTCCATTTTTGGGGAGGGAGTTCATATACTAAATTATCTTATGAAAAAAAACAAATTATGATTTTGTGTATATGTTTATTGTTATTGATGGCCCACAAGAGTATTAAGTTAATGACCAAAGATTTAAAAAATTTTGAATTATGACTAAAAAACAAGGGAGGATGACATGAAAGAACTTTAAAATTGCAAAATTATTTCTCATAAGTTTTAAATTACTTATTAAATTTCGTTGTTTCTTTATCAATTCTTAGTAATAAATCTGATTTGAAATTTTGCAATTTAGAAGTTATGTTTCTGACATTCTCCAAAATAAAGAATTTAACTTTTCCTTTGTTTGTTGAGACGCTTAATATAATAATTCAATTATGAATAGTCTCTTTCATTAGCTATTCAAGTGTGGAAAATTTAAAAGTTGGGGCCAACCAATTGAAAAATGTGGAAAGTTTTTGCAAAACATGATGAATTCATTAGGCAATACCCCAACCTAAACAAAATGTTAGAAAATCACAATCAAAAGAAAAGAATAGACCAAATTTTTTGCTTAGAAATCCCATTTTTCACGTTGTTACAAGGACTGGTTAATTAGTCTCTTAATCAACTTAATACAAATTAAAGAGACAATAATTAGTTATTTTGTTTTATGGTTTGTTTTTTTACAAAACAAACAAATATTTATCTATACATACCATATAATTTTTTTAAAAAAAGCCGTACTGCTTGTCGAAATAAAATTATTCAAATTTGTATGTATCCTATATAATCCCAACAAATATTTTTTTCTAGCAAAGATATTATATAAATGCAAGGTTAAATATATATGTACAATAAGCTTAATTAAAAGACAATACTAAAAGTTAATGAAAATTTAAATCATCAAACATATATGTTGGACCAAAAAAAAAAGAGTAAATTATGACTGAAGATGAAAAGACCATTTCTACTAAACAAAAAGTTAAATCTAATTAGCATGTATTAAACCATCTAGCTAAATTCTTATAATAGTTAACTATGATATAAAAGTTTCTAACCAAATTTCCAAAACATTATAATGGTTAAAAAAATTAAACCCACCTATAAGACCAGTCATAATATAAAAGAGTAAAACTGAATTTAAAGGGTCTATCATGGTTATAAAAAGGATTTATCTATAATTTTTGAAAATCTTTTGATTAATCTAAATATCAGCACATTGATGTTCAAGGCACAAAACACGCCCACAAACCCACTATAGTAACTCATACATAAGACGAAGGGCATAATCAAAAAAGGGGTAGAAACCCATCCTACTAGTTTACATACATAACACAGAACCCCATGACGAAGGGCCCAAACAGAATAGTTTCTAACACATAAAAATTGTGGTTCCACCAAAATATCAGAGTATGCATGAATTAGGCCTTAGGTCCAATTAGACATTTATGGTTATCAATATAGTTATCCAAAATAATATCAATGTATCTTAAAATATGATGACCCTATGATGGCAATATATAAACAATACAATAAAAAAAATCAAGAGGCATACAAGGCTACTGAGGCATATGCCTCCTCCTACTTCTCTTGACCTCTATTTGAATGAGAGGTCTCGCCTGAAAAAAAATATCAATTATAACAAGGTGAGATACGAAGTCCCAGTAACCAAAATCAAATTACAAAATATGCATGAATGGGTTGCAAGTCAGAGAAGCAAGTTTATCAATAATCGTAATAATATTCTCAATAGTAAAACAGTACATAATACATTAAATAATTAAAATCATCCCCACTCATCCAACTTGCTCCTCTTTATATCTTCTGGACGTGATACAGCCTATCAGTGCTAGTATACCCAGCCAAATGTTAGCTAGTCACTTCAATAAGAATATCTCCTCCCATGTCACAACCAATACAGCGAGGTGTTCACCCAAAACACTCAACTCAAATCCAGGTTAGGAATGAGAGAGCCGATGGGCACACTATCTCACCATATCTCTTCCGCACAACCCCACAAATCCCATAACAGAACACAATATGCACAAATATAATATTCAGAAGGATTTCACAATAGTAACATT
>JBAGKO010174711.1:0-17411 GCA_037177275.1 Acacia concinna | reverse complement strand
TAATAAAAAGCTCCTCAAGAGACGATCCGGGATCGCACACTTTATTGCAATCCTTGGTTTAATTTTGAAGAGGTCACTAAGGCATTTAAGTCGACAAGGCCGCTCCTTCAATTACCCTTAATGAATAAAGGTTGTTTCTCTATCCCTCTCCCTCTCCCTCTCGTGTCAACCTCATTACCCCATATGATGCCTCTGTGTGTGTGTGTGTGTCTCATGAGTGTAACCCTTTTCTTCCTTCTTCAACCAGCAGCCAAAGACCTCAGAAATAGGCTACCTTCCATGGCGTTTGTCACTATTTGTAGGAAGGGAAAGTCACAAGTCATGAAGAGTTTAAAACATCAACCATATGGAATAATGAAGATTAAAGCCCTTTGAATAATATCTTAGGAGCTGGAGTAACTCTTTCTTATGTCATCACTTTTAGTGCACGAAATATATCATTGTATGTCCCTCTCTTTTGTCTTTTAGGTCATCAATATTAGGCTGGTGTCTGTGACTTGTGACAACAGTGACAAACACCATGGAAGGTGGCCGATTTCTGAGGTCTTTGGTTGTTGGTCAAAGAAGGAAGAGAAGAGTTACAACCACGAGACACTGAGAGAGAGAGAGAGAGAGGTTTGTCTCTAGCTACTAATCGAAGAGGTAGGGAAAGGCTGCGCTTGCAACACACTAAAACAAAGAGAGAGAGAGAGAGAGGTCATATGGGGTAATAGGGTTAACGTTACTAAAGTACATCCGTTTTAAAAAACTGAAGTTAAAACAAACGTTGTGGCAATATTGTAATATGTTGGATGATTTGGCTTATGTTTTTTCAAAAACCGGATGCATCAATAGTGGGGAGGTCCTTTTTTGTGTGCCTAGTGACGTCAAATAGGAATATGTTCTTGAAGAACATACCTTGAAAAACATACACCTATTGGGTGTCTGTTCTTCACAACAGACGCTAATGGCATCTGTTGACACCTCTAGAACAGATGCCTAGAGGTGTCACGGACTACATTTTAGGCATCACGGACTCCTATTCCCTCTTCTTCTGAATTATTTCTCTCCTATTCTCTCATCTTCTGAGCTATTTCTCTCGTATTTCAGCTGAATGACGAATATTTCTCTCTTATTTCACCTGGATCATTGCCACCTCCCTCCTCCTTCTCTTGCTAGGCTCCTTCTTGCGATGTGTGTCCCTTATCATCTCTCTTCCCGTCACTTGACTTTCCTCTTTTAAACACAAATTACCTTGTTGCCTGCACTACTTGACAAATTTGTCCAGGAGCAAAGGTTCCACCAAATTACTAGAAGCACTCTCTCAAAAATTCAGCAATTGGTAATGTCATTTTAAATTTTTTTCCCCTTCGATTGTGTTAATTTTACATTTCATTAGGCGACTTTAAATTTTTTCCCTTCTTATATGTTAATTTGATATTGCTCCTGTTAATGCATATGTATTATATTGTATTGATAATTTTATATTATCTACTGCCTTTGCTTGAATTTTTTTTTTCCAATTGCTATATTGCTCTGTATGTTAGGAGGTGGTTAGGAGGTTTTGAAATTTATAAGTTGAAATGTAAATAATATTTTTGAGTTTAATTATAGGTTATTTGAAAAAATGGACACCTAAGGTGCCATGAGTTAAAAAAATAGGCGTCCGTTTTGTTTTAACAGAAGCCTATGGTGTCCATTTGGTGTCTATTTTTTATTAAAAATGGACACCTTTAGTTACCTTTAGACATATGTTCTTTGAAAAAAAGAAGATGCCAAATATTTGTCTTTCACATCCATTTCGCAAATGGACGTTTTTTCAAAAAACTTTTAACGTCACTCAGATAGGTGTCTCCTTTAAAACATAAGCTAAAGGTATTTTAAAACAGACATTAAAACTCTTATTTGTAGTAGTGATGTTAACTAAAACAACTTCTATTGACAATGTATGCACCTATATTAACAAGTTATAAAGTGGTCATTAACAAGCTCATCTAGCTCAATAAGATAACTAGGGACTTCATTGATAGATGAATCAGTAATAAAACTTTTTTTTTTAAAGAGGGAATCTACAATGAATCCTTTTTTTTTAATATTTTTTTCTTATTCTTAAGACCTAAGTGCTATTTTCCCTCTTTAAAAAGGAAGGTCCTGCGTTGATTGTTAATACAAGACATGAGACATATTAAAAGGTACTTGGTTTCACTTATTTTAAGGGAAAAAGATAAGAAAATATCATTTGAGTTTCAAAATCTCAATTAGTGATTTTTTTACTAAAATGAATTGTCAATTGATATACTTTTGTAGCTTATACTTATACTTTTGCAAGTAATAAGATTGAGTGAGATTTTAAAATTCAAGTGGTATTTTATTGTCTTTCTCCCTTATTTTAATTGATTTTTCTCTATGTAAGATAAAGGGAGAATGAGTAAATTTAGCAAAAAACAATATCATTATGAGCATTTATAAGAACTATGTATTTTCAGTGCAAAACAATAAACAATTTATTTGAAAGCAAATATAGTAACACCATTAAATATAGCTAACTTCCGTTAAATAATAGAGAGAGAAGACGGTGGGACCCATAGTACAAAAATTAATGGAAGTTAGCTATATTTAACAGCATTCTATATTTGATCTCAAAAAAATTATTTATTGCCACTTTTTACACTGAAAATATATAGTTCTTATGGATTCTTATAGCGATATTGTTTTTTTTTGTTGCTAAATTTGCACCTTTGCCTTAAGATAAATATGTGAGAAAAGTTTTGTCTAATAAATTACAAAATGATTTTTGGAAAGGTGACCATTTAATTCATTGTTTTTTTATAAGTTACTGCAATTGTGAATTAGATCCTTCCAGTTTATTGTGTTTAATTGGGCCATTATGATTTGATCATCCTTGAATGTAAGAACTACTAATTTTAATTTATAGAATTTTACAGGCTTTATGAAATCCCCCTCCTCGTTTTACTTCAACCGTTTTAAATCCTTGCATTTCTAATTTTCTATAAATGAAATTTCATAAAGTCTATCATTAAAAATAACTGATCAAATAATAAGGGTCCAATTCAAACAAAACAAATGATAAAGATCTAAATTAAAATTGAAGTAAATTATAAGAACTTGTAAATTAATACTTGATTAGTAAGTACTATATATTTAGGATGTCAATTGCTCTTATGGAAATATTTTTAGGCAACATTGGGCAAAATCACAGTAAGGGGAAAAAACAAGATGAAGAAGTCTCTCATCATGCACTAGTGGTCAACATTGGATCACTTATACAATTGGGCAAATACTATACGTTTGTTTGGAGCTGCTTATCATAATTATATTTATGCAAGTCAATATTGAATGTTACTTTTGAAGGCTCCAATCACCATTTCAAATGAGCCCTACACCCATTCTAAAACTAAAATGCCATATTATTCCACAATTTTCATTAGGGTATAAATTGTTCCTTTAAAAATATTTTAAAGTTTGCCCGAAGAGTTTACTTCCACTACTACAGAATTGTTTGTATATGACGGTTATTTTTGTCCATATATGACGGTTAAAAACTGCCATATATTTCTTTGCCATATATAGTGGATTGAATATGTGACGGTTGTTAATGTAGAAACGTCATAAGTAATGCGCGTGCGCGCATAGATATATGACGGCTATTAGTTAAACCCTAATATATGTAGAAAACATATATGACGGTTGTTTTTTAAAGACCGTAATATATAATTATATATGACGGTTGGTTTTAAACAACCTCCAAATATTTAGACAAAACGTTTTTAAAAACCAGGGCTCATTTTGCCTGAGCCTCCTATATGTACATAAATGTATGTATATACGTAAATCATAATCTAGATAAGATCATAGATCATCAATACATCAAAAGCAGAAAATATATATATATGCATTGCTAGATATAGTTAGCATATAATAGCAAATTAAATTAAAGAGTAGAAGATCATATCATTATCAGAGATGTATATATAATAGATGAATGGAAATTAAAGGCACATATGAAGCTAAGGTAAGAAACAACTATATATATATAGATGCACATAAAATGTTCGAACATATCAAGCTAGCTAGCTAAGAAAATAAACTATAGACTTTAATATGTTCAAAATTTTAATTAATATATACAATTAATTAGCTAGCTAGCCTGCTAGGCTACAATGCCACCCATTGCTAATGAATGGTCATGGCCAACTCTTCAACGAGCTCTTCAATTTTTCAGCTCAAATACTCATCACAATATATGTCACCAAAGTATTGCATGCAAATTAAAAACAATAAGTTAAATTAAGGAAAAAGCTAGGGGCAGGAAATTAGCTACCTAGAGCTTGAATACCTACCTCTACACTACATGCATACATATATATATGTACATCAAATACATATTGTGGAGTTAATGGTGCTAGGTGAGTGGGTGACTATGTCCTTCATGTATTTCATGACACAATACCACAGTAAAGTAAACAATATAATGTAATCATTAATAAACGTACTAATCTCTAACTAGTAGTTTAGGTAAATTAAATCTATGGTCTTATTTTTTGGTAAATCATATTACTACACTATATGTACCTTAACTTTCTTCCACTTCAGGGAAGAGGTAATATTTGTTATAGACAGTGACGACCTACAATGGATGCCTTTGTCGGAGGCATAATACAAAAGCACCCTAACATATACATAATTACAACAAGAAGTTAGCAAACTATTATTTCCATATATATAAAAACTAAATTAAAGAAAATGTACGTATATATATATATACACGTAATGAGCTAGTGATATTATGAACATACTTATTGAATACCTCAAACATCTATGGTCGATTGTCTGGGTCCCCGTGTAGTGGATCAAAGCACCAAATCCTCTGCTTGAAGAGATTCAACACAATAAGCATCCAATGACCCCTGCACATATATGTAGAGATTTAAAAAAAAATAATCAAAGAAAAAAACTATATGTACGTAGTTACCCCTAACAATATGGTGCCAAGAAAATACTATCCCTTTTATTTGGTGCTCTTGTGATGACAATATCTGCCAGTTCCCTCACCTTTGTCTCCACAAGTTCACTCTTGATGGCCTTTATGTCAAGCACACTGGAGTACCTATTATGATTTAGGAAGAAGAATGTGTCCTGAAGCTTTTAGCAGGCCACATACTCTCTGTAAAGGTACCTAATAGCAAAGGAAAACAAGTGTGTCAGTTGTAGTGTATATATAAATATTGATTCACACAGTGAAAGACAGACCGGTTATAAAGGACGACCGAAGTGGAGGAAGTTGTACTTGTGGCAAGGACTTTGTTTATGAAAGCTTGAGTGATGGTAGCACTGCTTGTAGCATACACCCCTTCCTCAAACATGAGCATTTTCATATACTTGTGTCGTAGAGGGTCTTCTTTGATAGCCAATATAAAAATCTATCAAATCTCTTATGAACATGAATCAACAAAGAAATTGTGTTAATACTAGGTTGTTACCTGGAAGTAACGCGTTGTATGCCTCGAGTACAGTGACAAGTGAGTGAGAGTTGCTGCATTATTGCCCGGATGTAGTGTTAAATGAGCAAGGGCTATCGTGAGGTCGTTGCCTATAAGTAACATGTTGTATGGCTCGAGTATGATAAGAAGTGTGCAAGAGCCGCTGCGTTGTCGACTAGATGTAGTGTTAAATGAGTAAGGCCTACTACTCTCTTCTGAACAGAGGCGGTTAAAGAAGTTAGTTCAAGAGAGCAAGATCATATTTTGTACTTGGAATATTGGAACTTTGAATAGATCTTGGGAGGTGGCAGACGTAATGACAAAGCTTTATATTAACATCTTATGTCTTCAGGAAACTAGACGTCTAGGAGAGAAGGCCCATATTATTAATGGTTACAAGCTTTGATACTCAGGAAAAGTAAATGGAAGACATAGGGTTGGTATTATTGTGGATAATGCATGGAGGAAGAATGTGGTAGGAATTATGAGAATTGAAGATAGAATCATTTCCTTAAGAATGATTGTGGGAATGGATACTACCCACATTATCAGTGCATATGCACCTCAAGTAGGGGCAGAAGCACATCTTAAGGAAAAGTTTTGGGAAGATATGGAGGGGATAATTCAGAGCATCTCACAAACAAAAAAATTTTTTATCGAGTGGATCTTAATGGACATGTTGGAAGGAAAGCAAGACCTAATGCAAGAGTTCAAGGTGGTTTTACATTTGGGGAGCTTAATAATGAAGGTCAATCTATTATTGATTTCTCTCTAGCATATAACCTCAAGTTTGTCAACACTTGCTTTAAGAAGAGGGATGAATATTTAATCACATATAAGAGTGGAGCCTATAAGACCCAAATTGACTTCTTTTTTGTAAGAAATCTTGATAGGAAACCTTCTACTAATTGCAAAGTGATCCCCACATATTGTGTGATAACACAACAGAGGGTTTTGGTCCTTGATGTGTGCATTAATCAAAAGTGTTAGCAAACTTTAAACTCAAGAGTCAAGTGGTGACAATTAAAGGGGGAGAAGCAGGGGATTTTTAAGAGAACTCTTTTGGAGGAGGAGTGAGAGATACAAGGAAATGCTAATAGGATGTGAGAGAATATGTCTAAAAAGATCCAAAAAGTTGCTAAATCAATTTTGGGAGTACCAAAAGGTTCGGGCCGGCAAGATAGGGAGACTTGGTGGTGGGATGAGAATGTTCAAGACAAAGTTAAGAAAAAGAAAGATTGTTTTAAAGCTATACATTTGTGTAATAATGCTAAAAGTTGAGAAAGTTATCATTTGGCTAAAAAAGAGACTAAGAAGGTAGTAGTGAAGCTCGTAATAAAGTGTATGAGGAATTTTATAAGGCGATGGGGACAAAGGCTAGAGAGTGTAAGATCTATAAAATTGCAAAAAAAAAAAAAAGAAAGAAACTCAAGGGACTTGGACCAAGTGAGGTGTATAAAGGACAAAGAAGGTAAAGTTTTGGTTACTAATGGAGATATTAAGAATAGGTAGGCAGCTTATTTCTATAAAGTATTCAATGAGGAATGGAATGAGGCAGTTTATGACCTGGAAAAGTTGACAACTCAAGAAGAGGATCTTAATTTTTCATTTTATCCACTACAAAAAATTTGACTTTCGGTGGCGACAAAAGTCGTTGCTGATACAACTGTGGCTGATGCTCATTGGTGGCGACAAAATAAGTCACCACTGAAAGTATACTTTCAGTGGCGACATTTTAGTGTTGCCACCGAAAGTCAAACTTTCAGTGGCGACTTTTGTGTCACCACCGAAAGTACATTTTAAAAAAATAAAAAATAATTTCCACATCAGCTGACATATGTCACATCACCCTCTCACCTATCTTGTCCACGTGTCACATACTACCGTCCACGTCACCTACCATATCACCTTCCATTCCACATTGCGTCATGTCATATGTAAATATTTTCTCCAACAATTGCTTCACCAAGGTTTGAACCCATGACCTCCTAGTCAAGGAGTAAAGCACTTAACCATATGAGCTAAGTTGAATTGTCATCCTTTATATAAAAAATTAAATATATAAACACACACACACACATATATAATTTATATTATATAGATATTTACTAACCTATTTATTTTAATAATTTGATTAATGCTAATATTATATACACACAGATATATATACATATATATAATAATATTATACATACACCGATATATATATATATTAACTTATATAATAATATAATACCTAAAACATTTTTTTTGGAAAATTAAAATATGAAAAATAATATAATATAATTAATTTTTCATTTATGGTATTAAAAAAATTACATTTATTATTAATTAAAAATATTAATTTTAAAATTATGACTTTCGGTGGCGACCACCGAACGTCATACTTTCAGTGGCAACCTTTTTAATCGCCACTGAAGGTGTTACCTTCAGTGGCGACTTGATTGTCGCCACTGAAAGTCATACTTTTAGTGGCGACTCTTTTGTGTTGCCACCGAAAGTCTGTCTTTCATGACTTTTGGTGGCGACTTTTTATGTTTTCACTGAAATTCATACTTTTAGTGGCGACTTTTTTAGTTGCCACCAAAAGTAATTTTTTTTTTTTGTAGTGTAATTAGCTGCAAGACTGAAAAATCTGTTCCTAATATTCCATGGTTTTTAATATATAATCTTGTTAGTTTTAATTTTTCATGGCATTTTCAATTTTTTTGGTCCTACAATCGTGAAGTTTCCCCACATTATTATTTTAGGCATCTCCAAAGGATTTGTCTTGTCAAAGTTCAATATTTGTGCAAAGGTTTGTTATGAAAAAGTTTCCTAATATACCATGAAATATATAGTTATATGTAGGTAGTTTGGAATCTTGCTAGATGGTATGTTCTCTTTGTTCCTGAGCGGTCAGAACAATATTTTTACTTGGATTTTTTCTGAGGAAGTTCACAATCTAGAAAGATTTAATTTTTTTTAATGGCATTTTCAATTTTTTCGGTCCCTACAATCATGAGGTTTTCTCCACATTATTATTTCAAACTTTCCCCAAGGACTTGTTATTTCAATAACAAGTTTGCTTACTCCAGGCCAAAAAAATGAGTTTGCTCGCTATCACTAGAATATCTTTCTCACGCTTTTGCAAATATGCTGCATTCATGAGATATTCTTTGTAATTTGGTGGGATGAATATCTTTTTATATACTAGATACCACCTGTCTTTAATTTTAGGGCTAATAGACTAATATGGATAGATTAAAGAATTTAGTTGTGGTGGTTATTTGTGACAAATATATGTTGATTTTTCTAAGATGTCATTTTTTTATCATCACCACCCTTAGATAAAAACTTTTTAATATGTACAATTAATAGGGATGCTTTTAAAAAAAATAATTACAAATTTTAAAATCAAAGTGGATTAAAGTCTTATTTTGAGGATCAAATCTAATGCTCAACTAAGAATCAAAGGTAGAATTACTGTTATCTTTCTTCAAAAAATGTTTTTTAATTGTTCTATGACCTTTAATTAAACTAAATAAATTACTTCCATGTGACATGTGACATAAACTTTCTAAATTACTCCCTATTATATTATATATTAATTTATAACTTAAATAAATTCGTTTGAAAAAAAAAATATGATTGACAGAAATAAAAGGAAAAAAAGTCATACGTTTATAACCCAAATCCGATAACCTATATTTATAACAAAAGGAATATTAAAAAAAGAGGTTTCAGCAAGTGTGTCTAATATAAGTTCAGAGTAAAAGCAATGGGAAAGTTGGAAATATATGAGACTGCTCAGAGTGATCCATGCAATTTAACGCATCAATTTGCTTATTGGTTGCAATTAAAGTAATTTACATATTGCCTATGCATTGGCCAACCTCCTTTGTCAAAAGAAGGGTGTCCCATTGATCCCATTCTATTTAGGGGGAATTTCAGTAGAGGACTAAATAAGATAATTAATATCAGAGCAACCTATAAACAAGTGAATAGGTCATATGAACAAGCAAATTGATGCGTAATCTACTATTACGGGTTGCTCTGATATGACCTATTCACTTATTTATGGGTTGCTCTGATATTAATTCCCTTATTTAGGCCCTAGTTAAAATTCCCCCTTCTATTTATTTACTCTCTATTGAATGCATAATCTACTATTAGATCAATTTTCAATATTTACCATTTAATATTATAAATAATATTATTATAATAAAAATCTACCACAGTAGATTTCAACCACTAGAAGTTGATATAATGGTAGATATATTAAATAGAGACAAAATAGAGAGGGTTATGAATGGAAATATCCCACTCCCTGTTTATCTATACCAATTTAAAATGTTTCCATTTCTCGCACTGCACCCTCCATTTTCTCTCCAGTTCTTGTATTTATTATTGAAACCGAAACACTCTTTTGTTGGTTTTTGAAATCATCTCGATAGATTCAAGCTAAAAATTTAATAGCACAAATGGCAATTGTTAAGGATCCCCCTAAACACTAGAGGCCTCTTGAAGATGGGTCATAGGTGTTTTCTAAAGGCATCTTTTGAAAGAATGGTTACGAAAGTAATATCTTGGCTATTGATTAAGACAAAGCAATTAATTTGAGTAATTGGGACACCACATCTCTAAATATGACCAGATTTTGCAAGCTTCCCGTGATGCTTGATTTCAAGCTTGGAAATTAGTTGGGAAATCATTCTCTGAAGGATTATATTATATTCTTCACATCAATAGTCAACTTCCAAGGTTTCTTCGACTCATCGTTGGGTTAAAAATAGCGCTAAAGAATTTAATTACGAAGGAGAAAATCACATTTACCATCGGTAGGCTGATGATAATTGTGAAAGAATGGTGGATTCTTTATATGCTATTAATATAGGGACAATGGTTAATAATGGTTTGAGTTATCACTAGAGTGTGAAGCAAAAATCTCAAAACAAACAAGACTTGGATCATAATATTAAGATTTCAAAGAAATATCCCCATATCTCTTTTGAATTTATTCCCATTTTTAATGATTATTCTGAAAAATTCCATTGTTTTTATCAAATAAAAGAGGCAGCCAATCTTCTTAGCCTATATACTCTCCATGAGTGATATTGATGGATCTTCATAAGGAAAACAAGCTTAAAAGTGGGAAATGTATTGACTTGCAAAGAGGTATCCATTCAATGGTTCTGCATCAGTGTGCTTAATTATTCATTTCAATTAAAATAATCTACACATGCATCCTTTTTTCTCTTTTTATTGGATCAACTTTAAATCGTTGAACATTCATATCTAATAGAAATATTATTATAACATCAAATAACAACATAATAGAAAAAAATTCAAAATATTTACCTTTTAACTTAAATAGTGGGAGTTCTTATGAATATGGTGGAGGTCATGTGAAAAAAATAGTCAGCAAACAATTAAGAAAAAAAAAATTAGATAAGTGAGGTTAAAAGTTTAATATGAGGGGAGGGGAGGAGAGGATAGAGAAAAAATTTTGAGTTGAAATTAAGAAAAAAATTAGATAAGTGAGGTTAAAAGTTTTTAATTAATTTTTCTTTATTATACTACATCATCTCTTAATTAAAATTTTATAAACCCACATCTTTAATTTTTTTTTAAATCCAACTTAAAAATATTTTCTCCCATCCAATCCAAATCCCTCATATCAAATAGCTCAATAATTATATATCACATTTTTGTGTTCCTTTTTTATATTCTCTATAAGGCTTGTCACACCTGCAAATTAAAGTAGAAGCTAAAAGAGCACCAGCCGGTGTTCGAGGGAGAAGATGTTAGAATAATTAGTTTGTTATGTAATAACCACTTATGGTTAGAAGATTAGTTATGAAGATTAGTTTGTATTACAGCTGTAATGTTCGGATACACGTGCACACACATCGATCATAACTGCACAGTAGCTCACAGCTATATATGTTACAATCAGTAAATGAAATTCTTGAGCATTTTTCCAAATATCAGTCTTCTTTTTCTTCGTCATCTTCTTCCTTTTATCTGAGTATTTGTCAGAAGAGACCCTAATATTCTTTTCTCTTAATTGTGTTATTAGCTTTTTATGAGTGAAGTTTTCCTCCATGATGTTATAGGAATATCTATATGCCTTAGGTTAATTTTGTTTGTTGTTATAGGATTTTTCTTTTCTTTTTTTCTTTTTGGTACGAAATGATCAACATATGTGTATTGGAGCTTCATATGTGTGGGTCTGGGGGCAGTTGTGTGGAAATTAATGGAAAAGGATCTCAATTTCTTATTTTTCCTTTGCCAATCTCGGTCTCCATTCCCCCCACAATTTACTTGTTGGTGCTTTGATTGATTGATGAATTGATTATTATAATTATTTATCAATCACAAAAAATATGTAGTTCTGAGGGTTCGTTTTCTCCTGTCAATGAAAAAAGAAAAAAAAAGAAACTCATCAATTATCATCGAAGAGTGGGCATACAAGTGATTTATTTGCCTAATAAATTCATTTTGTCTGAATTCTTTAAGTGAAACTTTTACTGCACCGACGTTGTAGAGAATTAATATCCATAAACCCCAAAAACTTTTTGAAACCTCCTTGCACCCAAAGATTAAAATCAAATTAAATTATGTGAATAAAAAGACAATCGTGTGTCCTTTGCTTTTTCCAAAAAAAGGTCCACTATTGCAGGAGCTTCAGCCGCCGTTGGCCATTTGATCAGAGCACTAGCCACTAGAGCGGCAACGCTGGCCGCTGGAAAATTTAGTTGTAAACCACTTTATTTTAGTTATAAATCTCCATATTTAAGTTGTTAATTCATTTACGAAAACTCTCTTTTACGAGACTTGATAATTCCCTTATGTTTCTTGAAAATCGTCATGTTGTTGTTCCAAATCTTCTTATTTAAGTTGTTAATTCATATACGAACATTTCCACTTTTTGGACTTGTTAATTACCTTATATTTATTGTAGATCACCTTATTTTCATTGTAAACTTCCTTATTCTAATTAACAAGCCCTATAAATAGAAGTATCCATATATGAATTAAAAACTGGAACGTTGAGATTTCTAACGACAATATGGTGATTTACAAGAAATAAAAAGGAATTAATAAGTCTCATAAATGGAAGTGTCTATATATGTATTTACCATTGGAATATGAAGATTTACAACTATTAATTTACAATTGAATTTTCCACAGCGTTGGAGCTCCAGTCGTTGGCGTCTTAACTCCAAAGATCGATGCTTTTAACAAATAGCTAAGGGTGGTGCAGCTATTCACACTTTTTTTAGGGGAAAACAAAGTAAGGGTACAATTGTCTTTTCACCCACAAATTTTAATTACATTTGGTACTTGAAGTGAAGTTTTGGAGGCAAATGGTGTTGAGGCAAGCCTTCATCAGGAGGTGAATTGGGTTGTTAAAAAAATTAAACTCTAAATACAAATTGTATACTAAAATGATAGAGTTTAAAGTACAAAGGTTTATATTGGTCAGTTTAACTCTTGACCTACATCTAGTTACTCAGCACGCCATTGAATTTCTACAGACTCAATTCAATAGTACTTAAGAGATCGCTCCCCCTGTAAATGCAAAATCCAAGTCCACACTCAAGGTCCATCTACCTTGGGTATCTCTCACAATATTTCAATTAAACTTTGTACAAGACTCTCTCACTGAGTATATATATGAACACTGAATCTCATAATATCAATTGAAACTAATTATTTAAAACAACACTTGTGCAACAGTAGCACAATAAATTTCTAGCTCAGTTCTTTTATAGATCGTATTAAATGTCTTCTCTTTTTATCTCTTTTTATAGGGCCTCAGAGGTTAGTGAGCGCTGGGGCTCTTTAAGTGTTTGTTGTGACTATTCAAATGTCCATTGAAGTTCGTTGGTCTCTCAAATTGGAGACGTTGTGAGACAATAAGAATTATCTTATGTGGTGAAGAAACTGGCTGTTGAGGCAGAGAGAATGTTCTTTGTCTTCATAGGTTATTAGCATTTAGTGTTGTCTATATGATAGGACCTTATCTCTACATGGTTTTCTTGAGAATTTTCTAATGAACTGCAACACTTTTACCCTTATTACGCATTGCACTTATAGCTTTTGTATTACATGGGTTCATGCATTGCGCTTTGTTGTTTTAGGGGTAAAAAGGGTCAATTTCCTCTCTTTACTTGTAATTGCTTAGTTGGTCTTTATAGAGCTCTTTTATGTGATTTTTAGGCAATTGGAGAAGAACTTAAGACCCAAGATGGAGCATTAATGGAGCCACCAAATTCTAAAAGCCAAAGTGCATATTGGAGTGTTTTGCCTCCCCAGGTCGCGACTTGAATTGTTGAGCTATGTGGTTTGGAAAGCTATGTCAAGACTGAAGTGCCTTCTGTCTTCCCAGGTCACGAGTTGACACATCTGAGGTCACGACTTGAACACCCAAAGTTAAGTTGCGCATTTTGAAATAGGGTTTTTATATCCCATATTTAAGGGAGAAGCAGCCACCACAAAGAAGTTGTCCACACTATATATTTGCAGTAGAGTAGCCACCATCACTCTCTCTCCACTCTTCCCTGCCTCCATACCAAAACCCTTCATTTTCCCTCATTCCTTCATCAATTTCCACTATTCCAGACCATCTAAACCATCCCCATCACCTTCATCTTTTCAACCCAATTTCGGCCTCACCCATAGATTCTCATAGCTGGAGTAATTGTGAGCAATTTGAAGACATGAGAGGCTAGCTTCTTAGCCTCTTGGTGATGGAAGAAAAAGCTTGAGCTCAACGGACTTGATAGGGGAGTAGTTTTGTAGTCTAAGTTTGTATTTCACTTTATGTTAGAGTTTCCTAGATTTAGGGATTTCTGCATATTTGTGAAATTTGATTCATGATTGTAAATTATGAGTTTAGACTCTGTTATGCATTTGGATTCATTGTTATCATTGGATGATTTATATATATATCTATCTTAAAACCTTATGTTCAGTTGATTTGTCAGTGATTATTGGTGATTTGTCTGTATGCATGGCATCCTCAGATTGTTGATTGACGATATGAGGATATTGCATCATCCATCCATTTGCACTCTAAGTGGTTTTTAATAATGTGTTAGGAGATGTTAAATTAACTTTGATTAAAGTGACATTTTCCATCAACTAAAACATTGGATCCAAGTGATTGCTTGGGGTTTTCTTTTAGACTTAGAGATTTCGAAACTCCCAAAATATCTTTTAAGAGAAAGGATAGCTGAGTTTTTATCATCAATAGACTATCTCATCATATTTCTCTTTTATCCAAAACATTCCTTTATACCTTAAAAACACCAAAAATATTTATTTTACTATCATTTTTACATTTACCATTGCACCTACAAATCATTTGACAACCCCCAATTTTTCTTACTCATTTCATCATGTTTTTATTGAAAACTACATTCTAGGACTTTACCAATAAAGCGCTCTTCAAGAAGAATGATTGATTGTGCCTTATACTACATTATTTGGTGCAATCATATCATAATAGTTTGGAAGGCGACATTCCGGTCCGATCACTTTATATGGCACTCTATGTACGGTGGTTATTTGGAACACCACCATATATAAAGAGGTGGAATTAATGTAGAGATATATATGATGGTTTGTGACGCCCTATTTCCAACTTATCCTTGTAGGTTAGTTTATAAAGACTTTGAACCACGCAACGGAAAGTAAAACAATTTCACAAATGACTTGGTAAATTTAAATTTAAACATAGGGTTTGATCTTGCAACGTGAATGGATTTTTCTGAGATTTTTTTTTAAAACTTTGTAAATCAGTTTCAAAACAGATAATTGGTGGTTCAAACTCTTAATAATAACCCTTTTTATTTTCCTAACTATGTTAGGTACTAACAAAGCCTTTTTACTCTAACCATTTCATTTTGTTGTTCCTTTTCCATTTAATTACCTACTATGTTATAGATTCACCAAGCATATGACCATAACTACATTTAACTTATATCTATTAATTACAGAGCTAGAGCTAGATCCGCTATGCATTTTGTAATTACTACTACTCTGCATGTTGTTACTACCATTTACCAGCCATCACGAAGATGACTCTTACCTGCATGTGTGTACCTGGGCATTGATGTTCCTCCTTAGTGAGGAAACTTACAATCCAACTACTCTACACTGATATAACTGCTGTTATAACTTTATACAACTGTAGCCTTATAAGGCTAATCAAATATAAGTATAACAGCAAACATTATACAAAAAACCAATATCATTATTTAAACCAGCTTTCACACCTTCCACTTATCTGCGACAACAATCTCCTTTACCTTTCAAGCTATCTTGCTGAACTGTAAATTGTTTAATGATAAAGAGTAAGATTCGCGAGAATCTCAGTAGTAACTACAATGCCAATCATAAAGATACAACATCATACAACATGTCAAACAGTCATCATATAGCAGAATTATCACAAAATCATTCAATGTAGAATACACAGTTCACACATCACCATAGCACTAGGTAAGTCCTAAGCAACAAGTGATACCACACAAGAAATCCACTTGCACCCGCACACAGCAGAACATTGCATGAGCATCCACCCTTGTACACAGCCTTGGGCAACCACCCTGCACGTACACAGCAAGACATTGCATGAGTGTCCACCCTCGCACATAGCCTTGGGCGACCACCCATCACGCACATAGCAGTCTATTGGCATTAGAGTCCACCCTCGCACTAAGCCTTGGGTGACCACCCCGCACATAGCATATGCCAAATAATTCATGAAAAATACAAAGATATGAAGTGTATCTTATAACAAATTAAAGACAAAGTTACTACCTGGCACGCTTTCCTCCAATATACCTCTACCTTATCTGTTCTTGATCACTCCTTGAAGACATGAGCAATATCGAATCCTAGAATTTATATACATATAAGGGTAGGTTAACAAACATACCATATTACCCTTAAATTGAATTATTAATCTATTTTCATTAATCCCAACTTAATGGAAATCCTAAATTTTTCACTTAACTTGAAAAATTCATAACTCTCTCTAGAAAATTCCAGTTAATGCAATTCAAAGTTCTATATGACTATCATTAAGTTTCCTTTATAGGAAAAATAATTTATGGACCCACATTATACCATTTAATCCAGAAAATGGGCTTTTATTTTAATCACTCTTACTGACTCTTAGATTTTTCCCAAATTCAGAGTCTTAATTTCCAAAAATCATATCTCTAGTTCTAGACATCTATTTGGTACATTCTTAGGTTCGTTTTAAACTTTAGGATGTCTAAAATTTACTCACCAAATTTCATAAGAAATGAAATTGGTCTGCCCTGTTTAAAAATTTCACAAATTCCTTCTGCCAGAATTTTACCGTCAGACTGATGCGATTTACAAAATTGACAACTAAATCTATAAAATTCCAAATGACATGGTTCCAAGCTCTTTTTAAAGTTCTAAATGTCTACTATTTCCTCATAAAAGTTCATGGTTAACGAAAGTCATTTTCCCATGTTTCAAAATAATTCATTTTCAGCAGTCAGAGATTTCTTTCCAGAATTTAGCTTTGACTTCATAAAATCATTTCTCTTAACCTATAGGTCCAAATTACACAAAATATAACTCATTTTAAATCTTGATATGTCCTTTATCTTACTGAAAATTTTGAGAATTAATGGGGTTCATTAACCTTGTCAAAACTCTTACTCGAATCAAACACTATTCTGGACCGAAATCATAATTTTCCAAACTGCAACATTTATACCTTTGTACACACCTAGGCATTCTTAATTCCTTGACTCAACATTCATATTCAGAACCTAATCAAAATCATGCACATCATCAAGTGCACCAAAAACCCATACCTATTTACATGTTTCCATTATAATCATTCTCTCTTCCAAATAAGACTAGGTGCATGCATATATATCATTACAAAAAAAC
>JBAGKO010174667.1:0-17422 GCA_037177275.1 Acacia concinna | reverse complement strand
TACACTTGTATTTTCTTTTTTTTTTTGTTTTGTTGTTGTCCATGTGAATATAAAATTTTTGTTATTATACATGTTAAAAAAAATAAACAAGAAAAATAAATATGAGAATTTAACAAAATTAAAAAAAATTTTAAAAAAATATATTACCTCCTGTGGCGCTCTACCATGAGAGCGCCACAGGAGGTTTAGATGATTAATATAATAGCCTCACGGGTGAGGCTATTACAAATGATTTTCCAAAAAAAAAAAAGTGCCTTCTGTGGCACTTTCTTGAGAAAGCACCACATGAGGTATCCATTAAAAAGAAATTAATATAGTCTCCTTTGGAGCTCTCTTGAATGAGCGCCACAAGAGGCTATATGAAAAAAAAATTAAATTAGCTTCCTGTGGCGCTTATCTAAGAAAGCGACACAGGAGGCTAAACAAATACAAAAATAAAAATGCTCTCTTGTAGCGTTTTTTGAGCGCCACAGGAGTCTTTAGTGGCGTAGACTTTTGTAGTGTTCAAAGAGCGCCACATTTCTTATAAAAAAAAGCGCTACAAGAATTAATTTTTGTAGTAGTGAAGATTGCAGAAGCTTGTCTAAGACAAGTGGGACAAAAATCGAATGCGAACAACTACCAACGACGAACTCAACAAAGCATTAATGGCCACGACGGCTACGAGATGGACAGTAGACTAGATTTTAGCAACAATGAAGGGAAGTAACGGTGGGTATGATAGAAAACAGAGGTAGGAGAAGTTCGAACAGAATGCCGCGAAGTGGAGGGAAGTTTGAAATCATGAGATAGGGTTCATATTCAAAGTTTTAAAAACCTATATATGACGGTTATATTTAAACAACCGTCATATATATAATATTTAGCATTTATTATCTAAAAACCGCCACATATATAGACTTATATATATGACTGGTTCTAATATAAAAACCGCCATATATATATATATATCCATATTTTATATAACAATCATTTTAAATAACCGTTATATAATTGTTTATAATATATGGCACTATTACTTCAGAACTGTCATATATTTCTCTGCATTAATTCCGCCTCTCTATATATAGTGTAGGTTTCAATAACCACGATATATAGAGCGTCATATATAGCCAAATATGTAGTAGTGTCTCTAACAACACATTTAACGTAGTCACTTATGTTATTGGAAAATCACCATCAAGTATTAACCTTTTGCTATAAGAAATTGTTTTATCTACTATCCGCTTCGTGCTCCTGAATTTCACAAATATTTCTCAACTAAAACTTTCAAATGTTTTAAAATTCCTACATCTATGTTCGATTAAATTATTTTAAAGAATAAAAACATAAATAGAAAAAATATGTAAATATTCATGCCATTTAGTAAATCATATTTAATGATGATTATTTTATATTGAATTATCTTTCTTATTAAATATAATCATGAAAATGTAAACATATTTATTAAAGAAATAAACTTTTTTTCATAATATTAAAAAAAACTTGATTACAAAATTTAGTACAATCGTAGTAAAAGTAATTAGCTATCATATTTATCAATTTATTTTTTTCTATTTTGATTTCAAATTCCATGATAATGATACCCTTTGGAATATACTCTTACATGTATAATTTTACTTTCATTTGGATATGCACCTTGTCATGAAGTTTTATCCTATGTTTATCTTCTTTCATTTATTTCTTTTGTTGAAATAACTTGTTGGTGATGCTGTCATAGGAGGTTAAAACTTGTTAGTAATTGGGATATTGGAATAGGCAAACTCACTAGTAGTTTTGTTATTGTGATATATATATATATATGGTAATTATATCAATGGAATTACCAGTTTTAATAGTTTTATTATGATTACAACGAACAGTATTATGATTATTAGGGTTTACTTGGCCATGTTGGAGCAATATATATGAAAGTCAATTAAAGCAGTTCACTTCTATGTATTTCCTGGATTTAATTACTATTATTTTGATTTTTTAATTATTTTACTTTAACAATTCAAAGTTCATTCATTTCAATTTAATCTCTACGCCATGATATTTTTCTATACTTATATAGCAAAAAATTACTTAGGAAGTCTTCAGGTTGTCCATATTTAATTTTTTTAATTGGTATAATAACTAAGTTTTAGTAAAGCATACCGTTTCCAGTTGGCAGTCTCAATGACTTTGATTTTTCAAGCTTCAAAAGCAGACCCTTCCTGATCTTTTCCTTTGTCCCTGCCGTTTGTATTACTCTGAACCTTCGTCTTCGTCAACAATATTTATTTCTTCTTCTCATTCCCTTTTTAGCTTCATCACTCTCGATTCTCTGTGTTTCCCTTTCCCACCTAAATTGTCTCCATTAAGAAAACCATTACTATTACTTCCAAATCACACACCTCCCACCATCTTCAACCCTTTCACTAACTTCCTCTCTTCTTTTCAATTAGGAGCCTATTTGTTGGCTTTGGCTGTAGAGATTTTCACGAAAGCCAGCGCCGTTAAGCTTCGCAGCCACCTTGACAAGTACCTTGTCGCTGATCACGGTCATGCTAAGGTTCGGCAGAGCAAAAACGGGTCTTCCAGTAAGTCCATATGGGTCGTGGAGTTAGTGGAAGGGAAGAGCCACTTTGTGCGACCTAAGAGCTGTCGTGGTCGCTACTTGATGGCGACGGAAGATCCTTTTCTGTGGGTATGACCGGAGAGAACGTTGTTCAGGACGATTCTGAAATGGATTCCGATTGGAAGTTTGAGTGGGAACTGATACGAGATGGGTTTCAGGTAAGGCTGAAAAGTTAGTGTGGGAAGTACTTGAGGGGCAACTGAGGGACGCCGCCATGGAGAAACTCCGTCACGCACGATGAACCGCACAGTTACTCGGCGACGAGGAATTTGGTTCTGTGGGATGTTGAGGCCGTGGGGTTGCCGGAGGCGCCACAGGACTATTCGCTGGCTGAGTGTTATGTCGTCCTCTGTCCCCGACGAGAATTTTTGTTCGGACCCGTTCTAGGTAATATCATGCAATAGGAAAGATCTGTTGAAAATTTGAAACAGAAATTATCATCATCATATGCTTCCTTTGGGCAAATTTATTATTCTTCCTAATTTGTTTCAGGAATGCCTTATAAATTAAAACAGAGGGAATAGCTTGATTGGGGAAAGTCAATTAGTTTAGGGAGTAAATAAATTGCCATTAATTGGTCTGCTATAAACTAGTATAATGCTTACTACTTTGTTTTAGTTTAGGGAAAAAGATGAATAAATACCCTATAAATATTAAAAATCCGGAAAGATGACTTAAATTTGGTAAATGCTAAATAAGGGGCTCTGACAAAATACTCAACAAATAATTACTAAAATTGAGCAGATAATAACTAAAATGAAATGATTAAAACTTAATAGAAAATAATTAAAACTTAACAGAAAATGATTAAAACTGACCAATTTTCTACTCCTTATTTGACATTTACCAAATTTGAGTAATCTTTCAAGGTTTTTTATATTTATAGGGTATTTATTTGTTTTTCCCCTTTAGTTTATAAGTTACTGTACTTAAAAAGTTTGTTCCAATATATAAGTTATTTATAGGATAATAAATGAATTTTTTTGACAATTTTACCTATACTAACTTATAAAGAGAGGAGGGAGAGATGTAAATACAAAGGGATAAAATGAAAGTGAGAGAACATGTACCCCTTCACAAATAAGGGCAAATGTGAAAAAACTTATCTATTTAATGTTTTCCTTATTTCATGATAATGAGATATAAATGACTTATAAATTGAAATGGAGTGGTATTGCTCTATAATTTCTGAGAAGTTCGGTTTCAACTTCCTTAATCTCCAAGAAAGCAACTTAATTAATAAGCAAAATTGACATGAATTCCACTTTTCTATTTTTAAATAAAATTATTTATCCAAACACGGCCTTAATGAATCTCTTGAATTCAAACATAAATAAATATTCATATTTATGACTTTGGCATTAAATAATGCATCTGCTTGATTAAAACAAAATTCCAATTTTCTGGTAAAAAAAAGGGTCAAACAAACAAATTATAACAAAACTCCTCCAAAAATAACTTTTGAGAAAAGTATGATTAATGAAACAATTGACAATCTGCAACTTGATTTAGGGAAACTGACAAGAAAATCCTAATTAAAAAAAATACTATCAAAATAGCCTCATAACTTATCAATGATAAGTAAAAGAACAACAATTGATAGGTTATAACTTTTCTTATCTTATTTTTTTAATTGGAACTTTAATGTCATTTACTCATTTTTCTTTAAATTTATTATATTTAGTCTAGCCTTTAATATGTTTCTAAAACAAATTAATAATATCCTTAATTATTTGCCTTCCCTTTCCTCTGGTAGGATTTGTGTGGGCATGACGCTAGCCGAGCAATCATGGTTTCTATTTTCTAAAGGGGATTGAGGGAATTGGATTCCTTTTCCATCTCAAAGGATGAGAAGAGTGCCCATCTTGTAATAGAGACGCTCGAATCAAAATCGAAACATTTTTATGCGAGTCTCCAGTATTTTACGCTGCCTCTTCTCTTCTTAATACTAAATAAATAAATATGTAAGAGTCTTTTTCAAAGGATAACTATAAAGAACAACTATTCATTGTACCTTGAATTATCAAGAATTTCATAATCTATACAACCAAAGATACCACTTAATAATTTAATCATAAGTATGAAGCTCCAATCCATTTGTGACCCTTATTTATCATTTTAGTATAAACTATCAGCTATATATCCCTATCGATTATATATTTATAATAAATAACTAATTTAACTAATTATCATAATGTGCTCAAATTAATTAGTTAAGTAGAAATTCTATATCAATGATGAGGCACAATGTAATTAATATAGCTTTACTAATGAGTTATTGGTTGAGGTGACAATAGTTTCACCTTTATAAAGAAGAGAATATAAATTTAAATACTATGAAACAGTTATATTGAGAGGAGTATGTCTTAAACGCCCAAGGGCTAATAGGAATTTGTCTTGTATCCAATTTGACATGGAGATATCTTGGGTTGGTATACCACCTTATTAATAAGGACATATCAAGTTAAATCTCACACACACACACACACACACATATATTGAGCATATTTGTTGATTTTAGATGTGTTTCTCAAGTGTTTATATGTTTTGTTATATGAAGTTGGGAATTAAGGTAGCAATCAATCACAAGCAAAGATTGGGTGGTTATGAACATCTTATTTTGTCTGGGCCTTACTCAAAATATAAACAATAAAAATCTTCTCATTAACGGTGTTTGGGGTCCAAGTCTGTAATAGCCTTAAAAGAAGAAAAAGAAAATAATAAAAAATAAAAATCCTCACATTAATGATGCTTGAGGCTCAAGTTTGTTGACATCATTAAAAAAGGAATTAAACATAAAAATATAATAATAAAATAAAAACCTCATTGGTCATCATTAAATAGGAAATAAAAAATCCAAAAAAATATATAAAAAAATATAAAAAAAACTCTTTGATGGCATTAGGCTTAAATTAGGAAATTGTTTGTGGAAGTTAGAATTAAAAAATAAAAAAAAGAAAGAAAAGAAACTACAAAAAATCTATCATTCTTAAATTTAGATTAGGAAATTATTTGTGGGAATAAATTAAAAAAAGATAAAAATCTATTAGAAAGTTTCCTTAAAAATAAAATAAAAAATAAAAAAAAAAAGCTTCTAGATTAGGCTGCAAGTAAGAAAGTTTCCATTAGTAAAATATTTGAAAATTTAAAAAGGGTAAAGCAGAAGGAAGCTCTAGTTTGAACCTATAAATATGAGAGCAAGGGTTAAAGCAAGACACACATAATAATTTAGAAAAAGGGAGACAAGTTTTAGGAACCAAATGAGACAAAGATTTTGGAGTGGAAATACAACAAGAGTAAGAAAAGTATATAGTTTGCATGGATAAAAAGATTTTGGAGTGAAAAGACAACAAGAAAAGTATATAACTTGTAAGGATAAAAGGTATGTGCTTACTATTTCTTGAAAAATATTCTTTTTAATTTGTTGAATTCTTGTTTATAACAAACTTTTAAAATAAACAATATAATAAAAGGGGGTTGTTTTCAAATATTTACAAATTAGTTATTTAGTTTTTATATTTAAGATCATATAGACATATAGAGTCTAAAAAAGTGATATTTCATCATAGATTAATGTGTGGCAACTGAGCTAGCCAATTGATATCCTATATTGTAATAATGAAGATCGTATAAAATTTTTTGCATAAAGCATAGAATATTATTTAAAAATTAATATAATCAATCTATCCAATCACAATTTGCCTCCAGATTTCTTACATTGTAATAAATATTTCTAACAATATAAAAAAATAAAAAAAATAACGCAATTAACGAAAATGACTAGATCCATTTAGACGAGTTTTTATTGAAACACGTTTTTTTTTCCGTTGGAAAAAAAAGGTAAGAAATTAAGCCGCCAAGCCAAATTCCACGAATATTATACTCAAAAACTTATATTTTTTAAATTTTTACAAAACTTTGTTTTTATTTCTTACACATACATAATCTCAACACACTACAAAAGCCTAAAGAAACCCAATGAAACCCAATTATATATATATATAAGTGTTATCTTCACCATTATCCATTTTAAGAATGATGTCTTTGTTTGGTTGAGATTTTCTCTCTCTTTTTCTTCCATGGATGAACAACTGGTAAAGTGTAGGCACTGCACTAGATGCTTGCAGTGCCTACACTTTACCAGTTGTTCATCCATGGAAGAAAAAGAGAGAAAATCTTAAGCAATCAGTTGTTCGTCCATAAAAGAAAAAGAGAGAAAAAATATCAAGCAAACAAAGAAAATCATTCTAGCTTGAAAGAGATAATGATGAAGATAACACTTGTATATATATAATTGGTCTCTTAGGGTTTCTTTAGGCTTTTACACTATGTTGAGATTATGTGTGTGTAAAAAATAAAAGGAAAGTTTTGTAAAAATTTGGTTAGGGATGTAAATAAATCATAAGAAAATTATAATTTTCCCGACAGAAAAAACATGTTCCAATAAAAACTCATCTAAATGGATCCAATCATTTTCGTTAATTGCTTTAGTTTTTTTTATATTGTTAGAAATATTTATTTCAGTGTAAACCAGAAATTTGAAGTCAGATTGTGATTGGATAGATTGATGATACTAATTTCTAAATAATGTTATATGCTTTATGCAAAAATTTTGTATGATCTACATTATTTCTAAATAATACTCTATAAGTCGAATTGACAGTTCATGAAACCAGAGTTGTCAGATTTTTAAAAAAATACTCCTATGGTCTTTAAGGTACTTCTAACATTTTTTATATAGGAAAACTTTAAATCTCATTAACTCTACCATAAAATTCAATAATTTTCTAACTCTACCCCTATTTAATATATATAATACTAGTATTAAATGAAAAAAAGTCAACACATTAATAAATAGAGGATAAAATGTATATCACATCAAAACTTTAATGAAGTGCCTTATAAATAGGAAAAAAAACTTTCTCTCTACCTTATATATAAGACTAGAAGAGTATAAAAAGTACTCCTTTGGTCCTATATAGGGTAGAGAAAGAATATTTTTTGTCTTATTTATAAAGCACCTCATTAAAGTTTTTTTGTAAATGTACAAATTAACCCTTTACTTATTGTTGTATTGACTTTATTTTTATTTAGTATTATGTATATTAAATAGGGGTAGAATTGTAAAATTGTTGAATTCTATAGAAGAGTGAATGCGATTTGGATTTCTTTTCCTAATGAGGAGCTATAGAATCTGAACCGTCCAGATTTTTGTTATTTTAGATTTTTTCAAGGAACAAAAATCATTTTTGAAAAAATATTGGTTAAGGAGTTATCTTTATTTTAAATTATTTACCAATTGGAATAATTTTTTTTGACATAACCTAAAGTAAGAAAAATAAAATATGGACTGTCCGTATTGAATATGGACGGGCCAGATTCTATATCTCTAGGAAAATTAAGTCCATGAGATTTAAGGTTTTCATGATTTGTGTGAAATATATTGCAAATGTTTTATATATAAGACAAGAGGAGCATCACTTTAAAATGCTTTTTTTAAAAAAAAAAAAAAAACTGAACATTCTAAAGTTCCGCCATAAAGGAAGGCTAATTCCATGTAAACACATAAACTTGAAGTATGTAGTATCTCTGCATATGTAGGTGAAGTTCGTCTGGCAATGATTCTCATGAAGGTTGTATTGGATATTAACAGAATGAACCATTAACATTTTTAAGATGTCACCAATTTTTTTAAAAGACAGCACCTTCTATAAGATTATAAGTCACCCAATAGGCTCCCTCGTACTGGCCTTCTGGATCTTTCTTTATGAATGTTTTAAGGATCCCTAGCAACTCACTCATCTGAACCAAACTCACACGAACTCGATCTCACTGGTAAGTTGTGAGTTGTTAAAAACGAAGAACAAGGGATACAAAAACAAAATAAACTTCTATTTTATTCTAATTTAATCTGAATAGTCCAGATTTACAAATTTTAATTTATTATTTTTTAAATGATAAATTCATTATTAAAGGAAGTGATAGTTATAAGATTTTCTTTATTTTTAATTCTGCATGTTATACAATAAAAATGTATTTAAAATTTAATAATTTAATTAGACTCAATCCAAACCGTTTAAAATTAATTTTATGGTGATGATGGGCAGTGATTATATTTTTACTCATCAAAGTAACGAGCATAAAATGTGCTCCCTCCATCTCACCGTCTAATCTTTGAATATCATACCGATCATAAACGTCCACATTATTAGACGTGTTTGGATTGATGATCCAAAGCCCAAATCCCACGATTGCACTATTCAATCGTGGGATTTAATAACAAAAATTATGTGCGTGTGGGTGAATGATGATTTGCCCAAATTGCATGATTTGCCATAAGCATAAATTTGGTATGTGTCGCACAATTCACTGACCACTGTTCACCTTTTTTTAAAAGAAAATTCTATTAAAATGTACTCTTTTTTGTTTTAATTATAAGAGCCAGTTGATTTTAAAAAAATATTCTAAGAAAGCTAATTATCTTATTTTAAAGTATTTAAATTTATAGTTTTTTCAAACTATTTTTTTTACTTATGAACTAATATGATAAAACATAACATATGATGTAGTTAAGTAACATATTTTGTTTCATTCACTTCTCTAAAAAAGTTAACACTATATTTATAATATTAGGACTAGTTGGTATAAATATCACATTATATTTACATATAATAAGGCTCTCTTCGATTCTAATTATACGACATAGTTAGTTTGTTTTGAGAGATTAAGGAAGCTAATAGAATTAACTAGGTCTTATAATTAGAAGAAAAAAGTTGAATGGAAAAGAATTTTATTGATAGACTAAAATTTTACATAAGAAAGGATTAAAGAGAACAATTGATAAAAAGAACATAACAACTACATTAAGGGGTTGTTTGGTATGAGGGGAGGGGGAGGGAAAATAAAAATTTTAGGAGTTAAGTTTAAAGAAATTGAAGAAGTGGGGTTATAAAATTTTAATAAAGAGAAAAAATAATATAAAAAGGTATGAAAAATTAATTTAAAACTTTTAACTCCACTTCTTTAATTTTTTAAAATTCAACTTATAAAAATTTTCCCTCTCCTCCTTTCCCTTCCAAATCTCTCATACCGCCCAATGCAAATGATTTTTTTTTATATGAAAAAAAGATGCTTTACACAAACCAACTCACGTGTTTACTAATAATTAACTTAATTAATTTTTTTGATATCACTCCTGCGTACTTAATATAAAACATCTATAAGAATTTGATCTTAATCTTAAATATAAAACATAATTTTTTATATTTGTTAATAATTTTCTAATCTATCTAAGTTAATGCTCCTTCAACCATAAATAATGGAGTTATGGAAAATGATTATAATGTTTTAAAAAATATATGTTATATTAATTAATTTTTTAATCTAATTAAATTAAGTAAGTATATATTTTGTTAGAGAATTTAACTCGTACGTTTAAGATCTTATGGAGTTTTCGCACTCAAACTCAGAGAGAAGTTGATGTTAAATGCATTGCCTCACCAACCTTCCCAGTACATACGTCTCTACAGTTAGGATCAACATTGTGCAAAATGTCAACTCTTCTTGTTAGTTAGTTACTTTGTAAAAGTTTTTTCTTGTTTCCATTTAAGCAATTAACTACAAAATTTATAAAGTAATATTTTTTTAAAGAAAAATCAATATTTTAATCCTTCAACTTTCAAGTTTCAACTTACTTATGACTCAATCCTTTAACTATGATTCAGTACAATTTACTCCTTCAATTTTTGACTTCCTCGTAATTGAGTTCCTAAACTTTTCACATTATATATTACCATCTTTATTATCAATAACTCAGTCTTATATGGCAGAACATCCTTCCAACTCATCTCCACCTAGATTGTTCTCATAAAATTTCAAAACAATTAAAAAAAAAACAACAAAGAAAGGGCGGAAGAAGATCGCCGACAATGGGTAAAAGAAAGTTGTAGAGAGCCATTGCAGCAATACCCACAAGCTAACCGGCGTCTTTGCGGTCTGTGGGTGGAATAACCCAAGGTATGTCCGATAATATGCCATGCCAATATTGTATCTACTCATCTTCGAAGTAATATCAATTTTACTCCCCTGATCACATCACTTCTAATATATTTTTGAGTATATATTTTTTTTAGCCACCAAATTATAAATGATTTATTGTCATAAAATATTTTGTTAAAATGTATTGCTCTAAACATATCTTTTGGATATGTTAAAAAGAACAATATATGCCACATTTTTATATATTCCTGCAAAAACTAAACTTTACAAATAGAATCATATAAATATAATATTAGTATAAATATTCTCACAAAATATAATGAACTTCTAGACCATTAAATTCAATATTTTTAAAAGCAAAAATTTTCATAGCAAAAATATATGATTTTAAAATCATTAAGGTTTGCAATAACTTGATCCGATCAATTATTCTTTTTTTCAATATCAAACTTAAATCATTTTAATCCATATAATATTTTATATATTGAACACTTATCTTAGACATGCTTCTAGCATTTTGAATGTTTTAAGAATTCTCATATAAACTTTATTAGTCATAGCTATACTTGCATAACAATATCTAATAAATGCAATATTTTGTTTGCATATACTCTCAAACTAACAATATATGCAATAATTATTGTATCTACAACCAAATGATATACCTCATCATAATCATCTTAAGACCAAGATTTTCACATAAAAATTTATACATGACAAATGACTTTATATTCCAAATGTTAGACTGCATCTTCATGTTTCTCACGTATTAGAAGAACATTATTAATTGCATCTTTTCCCTTTTCACTTTTCCTTTTGGTCAATCACTTTTGTATTTACTTTCATAACTTATCTATGAATAAGATCCTCATTTAATCACGTGATATCATCATAAAAAATGTTGTTGACAACCTTATTTTTTTCGATTCCATTTTTCCTATGACGTAATTCATTGAGATCTCTTTATTTCTTTTAGGCATCTAAACCTCTTTTGAGGTTTTTGCAATTAGTTATGTCTTGGCCTCTTCTAGATTACCTATCTTCTTAATATGATTATCTTAATTATTTGCTCTTTTTTCTTGTCTTTTGGAATTGATTATTCCTTTATGCTTCAAGCATGTCTCATTTTCATTTATACTGACTCGAGCAATTTCAGCTGGAATATGAAATTTAGTAATTCTCATTTAGGTCAATAACTTCATCTATCATATATTATGCAATATTCTATTAATGCAAAATATAATGAACTTCTGGTTCATGCTACTATATTCGAGTATATAATAATGTACTCATTTTGTTATCTTTCCCAACTATTCAATTTCTCCCCCTAACTTTAGGAAAACCTTATCAAATGATAATTGAATAATTATGCAATATAAGACTCCTAAATCCACTTATTTCCATTAGAAACATTCTTTTGTTTCATTTAGAGACAAACAATAAGAAGATTCTTACCCAACACTTTTATCCCAACTTTCTTTAAATATCCATTTGTGTGTATTGTGGTGGATTGATATAAATAAATATTGCACATTTAAATATTTAATATGAAAGATGCATGGCTCATCATCGAAAGCCAATTTTACCTGAAGATTTTTGTTGGCTTGTATAAGTACTACAATATGTAAGATCAAATATGCCAACATTGAAATAGAAACTTTGTTCTTAGAAGTATTGATGGAAGCTTTAATGAATTATTTTTGGATCATATGGAAATTACATGTTTAACATAAAAACTTATTCAAACATTCTTGTAAACTACAAGTTGCAAACTAATAGTAATATCACATGCAACCATCTTATAGATACATCTATATAATATATATGATGCTTATATTGTGTACATGCTATTTGAATAGGCTCATATATGAGTTTGATATATTTACATAAAGGCAAAAATTCATTCCAAATCATAACTCCTAATATAGTCAACTTTGTTTAAGAACAATCAGCACATATTATTTATTATTACATTAAATAGTATGTTAGCTATTCATGAAAAATCTTTGATTTTTCAATAGATGTCAATAGTCTATATATCATATAGATGACTTGGATGGTCAAATAATTCATGCCAACAATGAATTTATTTGAATCACTAAACTTTTGGTTTAGTGTAACATGTTTCTTAACTAATGATGAACTTTTCAATTTTCATAAGACATTGATTCAAAATCTTAATATGATGATGGCATCCATTTTTAGGAGATATAAACGCTTTGTGAATAACTATATGAGTATAAGTTTTCAATATTAACTCACTTATATTCTAAATATCTCCCCCCTCAAGTGGGAGTGGAAGCTCAAATATTGTATACCTCATATACAATCATGGATTTTAATCCAATTGAGCTATCACTTTCTGACTCTTTAACGAATCAAAGCTTTGAAGTACATATGTAGGTCATAAATTTTCTTTGTCAATTCTTCTTTGACCTAGAAAAACTATATTAGTTATTTAAGAACTATATCAATTTTGTGACGTTAAATTCTTCAATAACTAATAGATATTATTGCAATTATATATATATATATCATAAATAGTTCTTCAAGAACTATATCAATTTTGTGACGTTAAGTTCTTCAAAAGCTAACAAATATTATTGCAATTATATGTATCATTTGTCACTAATAATAATATATTTTAATTAGCCTTTTTTGACACATATTCAAAGTGTGAAATGTTTGAAACCTTCTACCACATAAAAAAATGAAGAGATCAAGATACATAGAGATCTTATGATGATAATTTGTAATGTTTAGTGACAAAAGTTAATTGGAGAGGAATGTTGAGACAAATGCATTATAATACAAATTAAATAGTGAATAATTATGATATTCAAAGTGTTCTTCCAAAATTTCCCTACTATTTGTTCATTCATAAATTTGACTTGTATTATATATTATTAATGAACATTGTAAACATGGTTTTATCTAGTAAATCAAAATTAACATAACTTATTCATGATAAATTTTCTTATGAAATCAAATAAATTCTCATTCTTTCACATCAATTCTTATATGAATATATGATTTTTCTTTCACAAATGTCACATAAAACTAATTTTATTCCAATATATATATCGTATCTTATATCAAGTCATGATTGATGCATATGAGGATGCTAGAGAGTAGAAGAAATAACAATACAAAGAATTGGGAGAGAAGATAATAATTATCAATACCAAAATAAAATACAAATTGTAGAGAATTTGCATGTCTTTCATTGAACAGTTGGGAAATAAGAAAAACTGCAAATATATGTAAGGCAACATAATAGTGCTCAAGATGCAAAAAAAGTTGGAAGACAACGCTAAAACGAAAGTCAAGGCTAAGAATGAAAGAAATTACCTTGATATTGGCATATATGAATTGAGCATTTGATAAGAATATATGGAGCCACAAAAAACACAAATTCAATGAAGAAAACAAATGTATGTTTGACATAATAAACTCAATTAATGTGCATATAATAGTCACATACACCATATACTTAAATTTACAAATAAATTATACAATTATACATAAAGAAAAGAAGTAAACAGCTTAAATGAGATTATGCAAATAAATAATATAAGCCATCCCTTCAAATTGGGAGTTATAAGGTATAATGGCATTAACCATAAGATGGAATCCAAAAAGGCCATGAAATTATGAGCATCCACACATCATAATGTTTAAATTTGTAAATAAAATGGCACTATAATTAAGATTTCAAAATGACCAATAATTTTCTTTTTGTCTATTTAATTTCATATATCACTTATGAACACTTATTGATATCACACTATTAAGTTATCAATATCACAATAATAAGTCCATATAATAATTTCTCAATAATTTTAAACAATATTAAAAATTAAACTATATATATAGCCTTCTAGGCTTATGATTATTTCTTTTGCATCCACAATAAATTTAGGCATAGTTCTTCACTACTCATTGCCTCTTTATTTGATATTTGGTTTATGGTCATCTTGTAACATTTGTTAATATATGATATTATTTTGATGACCATAAATACATTATTTCTCAATGATCATGATATGGCAAAATATTATTGACTTTAAATTGTCAATTTTTACATTGTAATATAATCACAATCATTAGTATTCTCATGAATATGTTATGTTCTTTCATTTCAATAGCACATTATCATTTTGGTCTTCAGGACCATAATGTCAAAGCTACAAGCTTTTTTTTGTTTGTATCATTAATCATTTAAAGCATTGACCATCATGGCTTGATATTTTTAAAAATTAGATCATTAAATTGTCACATATGTTCCTAGTCATTCCATTTATTATAACCACAAGATGGTCTTTTACTCATAAATCATATCCAAAAAAAATGACGAGGCTTCCACTCATCAAATGAAAGGGAAAAAAGTGAGGGAAGTTGATCGGACTGAGATTGTCGCCTATCTGGTCTGTCAGAATGATTGCACCAAATAATGTAGTATAGGTCACAACCAATCGTTCTTCTCGAGGAGCGCTAATTGGAATTCCTAAGAATTAATTTTCAATCAGTAAATTGGGGGTTTATGGTGCAAATAAATAAATAAACTAAAAGAAAAATATTTTTGGTATTTTTTAGGTTTTGAAAGATAGTTTTGATAAGGAAAAGTTCGTATAATAGACTAGTCTCTCAGTAATGGTCACTCAACTATCCTAGCTAAAAAAAGATAATGGGAGGTTTTGAAATCTCTAAGTTTAATTAAAAACCCCAAGCAATCATTTGGGTTCAATGGTTTAATTAATGAAAAACCCTCATTGAATCCAAGGTTAATTAATTATTAACTAAATCGTTGTTTAAGCCCCTTAGAGCGCATTTAAAAGGATGAATGAATGAATGAACCTCGAATTGTCAATCAACAATCTAAGGGTGATGCGTGAGCAGACAATATATCACAATCATGACAATAAACTAACTCACGTAAAGTGTTAAACTTGTATATAAAAATTAAACCAATAATTCAACATCCATCCATATGAATAAATCAATCCAAATCTCATATTACAATCATAATCTAGAGTATCAAATCTAGTAAAACCTTCTAGATTTACGAATTTATTGGCCATGTAGGTGGCCTTGAACTCCTCCAACTCATCGTTGAGGTTACCCACGTTCTGGGTCAAGGTGTCCAGCTACGCACTCAATGATGAAAGGGTGATACTAGAGCCACCAGCAACTGCTTCCTCCTCCTCCTCCTCTGGTGCCTCAGCTACCGGTCTTTTACTTCTCTTCCTCACTCAATTTTGCTCTAATAGGTAGACTTTGGTAGTGACCGAGTCCAACAAAATGTCTGAGGACTTAGATGGTACCTTCCCCTTTCATAGATCAGTAATAAGGTGAGGGAATACCAACTTGGTCCTTATATTGTTCAAGCAATTCTGGACCTGATCCATGACAATCTGAGCGATGTCTACCGGCTGGCCGATCATTAAGAAATAGAGCAAAGCCGATCCCTCGTCATTCACATCTGAGATATGAGTCTGCGCCATTACATTGTATGTCATAAAGTTTAACCAAATCCGTGCTTTGTCATTCATATTCTTCCTCTCAAAGTGGTTCTTCCCACTTCTAACCGTCCAACTGGTGGCTTTTACATCAATAACTTGAAACACTTCATTCCAGGTATAACGGGTCGTGTCCTCTGGCAGCTTGTAAAAGGTCTCGATGACTCTATGGGATAAGAACATCTGGTTGCCTCTGAAAGTTATCCCAATCTCCTCATCCATGGCGTAGTAAATATAGAATTCACAAATGAGGGTGAGGTTGTTTTTTTCACGCTTTTTCAACAACTCCTCGTATCCTTGGGCTAAAGCTTGTTAGTAGAAGGTATAATCATTGAACTTGGGGAAATAGTGCTATTGAACGGCCATACGATCCTTAAACAACTTCTCTGTAGCCACCCTTGTTCTTTTCGATTTCCTGAGGATGTAGATTTCCAGAGGAAAAGCCAGACTGTCGATTGTTTTTTGTGCAGGACATCTAAATAAGAAAGAGGTATGGTGGAGAGAATGATAAGGTAAAACATGATCTTAAAATATGACAAACGAAAGCCTATATCACTCTCCTATACTCGTTTCAAAAGTCAAGAGGAACTAAGTGCTTGAAATTCAGATGAAAAGGCCTTTCTGTGACTCCATTTAGGTTCAAAATTAGTTGAAGTCGCGACCTGAAAGCAAGAGGTCACGGCTTGGGATCACAGAAGGTCTAACATTCAAAAACCATAGACCAGGTTACGACGTCAGGGGTTGAGGTTGCGACTTAGGATGTCAGAAGGTTCATCTATGTTACAGCATTGGCTTAGGTCGTGAACTCACAGAAGTTAGGTCGCAACTAGAGCCCAGAAATTTTAGAAATCCAAAATTGAAGAACACCAACCTTGACTCATGAGTTTCTCAAAGATTTCTCCCTAAACCAATGCAAAATTGCAGTAAAAATGGAAAAACAGGTGACTCACGCCTCGCAAACCCTAACACTACTACAAAAACCCCTTTTCACGTCCGTTTTTAGAGGGTTTTAACGTCTCTTTTTTTAGGGACGTGTAAATTGGGGACATGAAAAGAAGATATACAACGTCTGAAAAAAAGGGACGTGGAAAAGTGAAACCACATCCTTAAAGGGCCTGGGGGACGTGGTAAGTATCTTTGGGGGTGGAAGGATTTAGAGGGGTAACCACATCCCCCAATCCCCTGGGGGACGTGGTTTCTCAATGAAACCATGTCTACAGGGGCTCGGGGGAAGTAGTTTCCCTAGGAAACCAAGTCCCCTGGAATCTGGGGGGCTTGGTTTGCCTTGGAAACCCAGTCCACA
>JBAGKO010174644.1:0-17424 GCA_037177275.1 Acacia concinna | reverse complement strand
ATCATTGTTTGCAATCTTTCTTCCTCTATAACTCTTATATTTCTAGTATATTTAACTTGATTACTTGTGTTTGAATCTATGGAACATTACTTTTATACTTATCACTTTTATTAGTCTACGTAAAGATTTCAAAAGTCTATAAGATTTTTTTTGACACCCAATTACCCCGTCTTGGGTGATGGCCAGTTCTAACAAGAAGCAATACTCTTATCAACAATAGATTAAGCTTCCAGAGTCTTCCATGATGGACCAGTGTGGGAACTATCACCTGAAAAAATGTTAAATCAATGAAGTAAGACAAAAGTCTCAACAACCAACAATCCATCTTATTGGGCATACAAGTAAGTGCTCATGGGGTGTTAAGTATGAACAGTTATAAATATAAAGCATTATCAGAAATATCACATGGTTACAATTATATCGACTTAGAATATCATAATCTCATTTCCAGATTTATCACATGGGTGCACAAATATCAATACACAACAATCTACTCTTTGATCTCCCTTATTTCTGCTTACCTTATTTCCTTTGATTAAACTCGTGAGCAAGTATTCACCCATATAACTGGTAATTCAACTCAACAATCAAGTGATATGGATCGGTCAAAATCCACACATCATAAGAACAGACAATGAGTTGCTCCTCTAATACATTAGTGGAATGTCAAGGCCCTACTAAACATAATTGGGTCACAAGGCTAACCATTGTACATGTAGAAATCTACCACCTTATTTCTTCTTTTTGTACAATATTTCACCCCCTTGTTCCTCTAAAGTAACCTCCTATAAAAGTCCAAGTCCAACATCCTCTCTCATATTAATACTCAAGCCATATAATCATCATAAATTATCACATTTCATTGTCAATTCATAAGTTATCAAGAGAATCTTTCCAATCTCATAAATCAACACCAAATTCATATAATATTATATTACATCCATTCCTCTATAAAAGTAAGTCACAAAGGACAATTTCAATAATAAAATAACTTCATAGTATATATCACAACCAATGAAATTTACAGTTCTATATACTTAAAATCATTCACAAACATGTAACAAGCATATACAATAAAAGGAAAGTGATTACCTCTTACCAAAGTTTGGTAAATACAACAAAGCTCCTAGTCCAAGAGCTCAAGCACAAGCCATAATCAATCTACAACAATTAATTACTACACATTAATAACTCTCTGAGTTATTAAAATAATCAACTTAAGTAAATAAATGTAAAGTTTGGAACTAATTGGCCAAAAAATTCAATTTCATTCTAGAATCCCAATTATGTTTTAACATGAATTCAAATATTTTCTTAACTCAAACAACCCATTTGGGACATTAATTTTCATAAATTTCATTCCATTATACAAAATCTTCAATTTAAGATTTAGGATTTCAAGTATAAATTTGTCAAATTATAAATATTCACTTGATTAAACAATCTAAGCTGTTTAAAACTTCAATAGTGCATCCATCAACCTAAATAACTCTTTTTTTCCTAAAATCAATTAGTAGAAATATCATATATATGGAATTATTTATTAACTTATATATAAAATGCTTATAAAGTCTTAAAAAAAATCAAATCACAAAACTAAACCAATTAAAATTGACTATTAAATATTCTCTACAATCCTATAGACATCTATTGACAAAATTCAAAATTTGTCCAAAACCCTAACTCCAAAATATTCTCTAATCTACAGAAAATTATTATCATAAGAAATATAGGATAGAACAACTTTTATGAAAGAAATTTTGTGAAAAGAAGTATTTTTTAAGTACCTTATTGATCCACAAAATAGAATCTTCCCCTCTTCCTACTCCTACTCTCACCATTGTGCCGCAATAAACTAGATGAGTGTTGCATTGATTGAAAGAAGGATAAGAGGAGGGAGTGGCTGGTGGGAGTTGGTTTCTCTCCTTGGTATGGCGTCTTCCTTGCAATTAAATGACACCATTTTCGTGTCATTTTTTGGGGACCCCTCTCCTCTCTTTTTTTAAATATTAAATTTTAAGTATGCTTTTTTAAGTAGCACCTAATATTCTAAAATATTTTTTTTGTTCACTATATAACATAAAATATTTTTTAGCAGCATCCACTATCTGATAGATTGCACCTGAAATATTTTTCCAATAACATTTCATATCTTAAACTAAATTTTAGAGGCTTCTTGTCACAACTAAAAAACTTATTTATTTTAAGATATGAAATGTTACTAGAAAAATATTTCAAGTGTAGCCTGTCAAATTATGGGTACTGCTAAAAATTATTTTAAAATATGAAATGTTATTGAAAAAATATTTAAGGTGCGACCTGTTTAGGATATTTGGTGCTACTTAAAAAATATTTGGTTTAAACTTTTTTTAAAAAAAAAAAAGAGAGAGGGGAGGACCCCTCCCAAATGACACCAAAATGGTGTCATTTAATTGTAAGGGAGACGTCAAGGATTGCATCCGCTAGGGAGAGAAGCCAGCTCTGTGGCTAGTGGGGTATTAATAATACCCCTCCTCTTCTTTGACTCATGGTAGCCATGTGTTGCCCACTATTAGTTAATATATATATATATATATATATATTCAATTTTCTTCTCTCTTTTTTCATCTTTTACTTTTCATTATTTATTTTATTATAATTTTTTTACTTTATAAATTATATTTCAACTAAATCCTTTTTATTTAATATGTGCATATTAAATATTTTTATCATGATTAACTCTTTCGTAATTATAATTAAATCCTATAATAAAAATTTAGATTGTTACACTTAGTGTATAATAAGAATATGTGCATTTGAGCTAGTAAGAGTTAACCATGGTACATAAAACAGTATATAAAAAAAGCTTCAACAACTAACATATTTGTTGGTAGTAGCTCCTAGATTATCATGCAACTTGGTGGATCTTTTAACTATTTTTAGTTATATGCAAGTCCAATTAGTAGTAGTAACACCTACAAATAAAAAAGGGCTTCGAGTCGTGACAAGGACATTGTTCTTAAGAGTTATTTCACAACACTAGCAGATAAGAAGTGGTACTCCCAAGGATTAAATGAACCCTTCTTGCTAAATAAGATAAGCAAAACTACAAAAGATAATATATTTCAGAAAGTACAAGAATATGCCAGAAGAGGAAAAAGAGCTTAAGAGTTTAAGAGCAAGTTGTGTATAACATCTAACTCAAAGCAACTTATATATGCAACCACTTAGTTTACTGTTGAGCATATGACCACATTTAGAGCTGGGAATTAGGGTATGCCCTTCAAAAACTAGAGCCTAAAATAGGTTGACCCGTTTAAACCCGACTTTAAAAAAACACTTTCTTTAAAAACCCAGCCCTTTTACATAGGGCAGGGCCAAAAGTTTTTTCATCATTTTTTTTCAACAATTAAAATCCTACTTTATTGTGAAAGCCTTACCCTATGTTTGGATGGGGAAAAAAATCTTAAAAATGATAAGGTTTTTACCATTTATGGAAGTTTTGAAATCTAATATTCATTTTCTCCCCCTTTCTCCCCACTTTTCTTCCCATCCAAACACACCCTTAGTGATTTGACAAGTGTTACTCTCCCTATCAATGCAAGGCTTGAAGCTTTCCATCCATTGAGATGCTTCTGTGCTCTTTCCACAATATCAGCATATCTATCTTTTCTCTTCTTTGGACTAGAAATCACTGCACCAATGTATTTGCCCAACTCATCAACTTGCTTGAATTGACTCCTTTGACAAATGTCTCATATGTCCTACCTACTAACATTAGGAGAGAAATATATGTATGATTTTTCCTGGCTCACAGAATACCCCGACATGGCTCCAAAATCTTACAAACACTGAGAAATGACATCTATTTGGTTAGAGGAAGCCTCTACAAAGAGGACTAGATCATCTGTAAATATCATATGAGAAATAATAAGACCTCTATGACTCGCTTTCACTCCCTTCCATGTTTTATTTTGCACTCTATCTACGATCATATGAGTGATTTTTTTCATTACAAGCATAAACAAGTAAGGGGATAGAGGGTCTCCTTACCTGAAACCTCTACCTGTAGTGAAGCCCTCCAATTTTTCACCATTACATAAGATATTCATTATGGGAGTTTTAATACATCCCATAATTCTCTCAATTAGCTGCTCAAGCAATTTAACTCTTTTAACACTTTCTCAATAAATTTCTAGCTAATGCGATCTTACGCTTTTTGGATATCAACTTTAATTACCATGTAGCCTTTCTTCCTTTTTTTTCTTTTTCATTGTATGCATCATTTCATCAACTAACATAAACTTATTGTGAGCCGAATAAGCCAATAAAATATCCCAAGACAACACTATTCCGGTAACAATAAACACAAGCCCGAAAACTCTAGTCGTGACTGTAGCTCGACTCAACATTTCTTCAATATAAAGGGTGTGTTTAGAAAAATGATAGGATAATTGACTTATTTGTAATCAGATTTATGGATAAGTCATATTAAATATAAGTCAGATTATGTATGTTTGAATTAACTGTAGCATAAGTAACTTATGTAAAAGTAAAATGTGTTTGGTTGATATGTTAAAAAGTAACTTATTGTGGGAAATAACTGAAAGAGACATGAATATTAGTGAATATATTATACATATATATTGTAAAATTTAAAAATTATACAAGAAAAAAAATTAATGTTAACAAAAGTTAAGAATAAATCTTAAAATATATAATTAATAACAAGATTAAATGATTAAAAATGCATATAAATTAGAAAGTAAAGAAATATAAAATTTCTTATGAAATAATATTACATTACTAATCAGATCATATGTACCTTATAATTCTGTCTCTAATTTCATCTCTAACATAATTCATTTGGGTTTTATAATTATTATCTCCGGTCCTAATTATAAGACTTAGTTGACTTTTTTCGCTTCCTTAATCTCTCCAAAAAGAACCAACTAGGTCTTATAATTAGGACTTGAGAGTTTTATTACATATAAATATATTGTGATATTTATACTACCTTCAGTTTTAATTATAAGACCTAGTTGACTTTTTTTGCTTCCTTAATCTCTCCAAAAAAAATCAACTAGGTCTTATAATTAGGACTAGAGGGGGTTTTGTTACATGTAAATATATTATGATATTTATAATACCTCAGGTCTTAATTATAAGACCTAATTGACTTTTTTTACTTTTTTAATCTCTCCAAAAAAAATCAACTGGGTCTTATAATTAAGATTGGAGGGAGTCTTATTACATGTAAATATGTTATGATCAATTGTAGTGCTTTAAAATAATGTAATTAGCTTTCTTAGAATTTTCCAAAAAAGTCAACTGGCCTCTATAATTAGGACCAGAGGGAGTATATTAGTTTATAAGTCAAACAAAATAGTTTATAAGAAAAATGATAAATTTTAATATTTTAAAATAATATAATTAGCTTTATTAGTATTCTTTAAAAAAGTCAACTAGATCTTATAATTAATACCGAATAGTAGAAATTGTAACAATTTTTTTTTAAAAAAAATCACTACACCCCAACACTGCACCAAACGATGAAATAAGCAGCAAATAGTTGCTTATTAAATATCGGATGTTTTACCACTTTCGGACGTTTTGCATATTGTGTTACCAAACATTCACTTTTTGCTTATTGATAACACCGCACCTTAGGTGGGTATATATCGGACGTTAAGGCCCCTTAACGTGATGCCAAACACGCACTATATATTGTTACTATGTTACCCATCTCGAAGTTTCCAGCTTTCTTTTTTATTCTCATACTCTTCCTTATTACATTTGGCCCTATGTTCTCTTTTGGGCTTCCATTCATTCCTATATTCGAGCCCACTTCTGGTAGGGTTGTTACAATATCTCCCCCATGGAAAGAGACCTTGTCCTCAAGGTCAAGAGAGGGATAAGTGGACTGCAAAAATGACTGATCTTCCCACGTGTGCTTGGATGAACTGTCCCACTAGACTAAGTATTGTGCAATCTGGCCTGCACCTCTTTAAATGATTCTGGACTTCAAAACAACAATTGGTTGACTAATAGGACCCTCTGGTGCTGTTTGTAATGGTAAGGGAAAATAAGAATGGACAGGTTCATCACCCAGAAACTTCTTTAAAACAGAAATGTGAAAAACAGGATGGATTTTAGAATGCTCGGGTAAAGCCAAACGATAAGATACAACACCAAGTTGTTCAGTTACTCTGAAAGGACCAAAGTAAACCAAAACCAATTTCTGAAACGACGAAGTTCAACTGAATGTTGTCTATATGTTTGTAACTTAACCAACACCAAATCACCAACATTAAATGCCAAATCTGTACGCTTCTTATCAGCATTTTTATTCATTGGTGCCAGAGCCCGCTGAATGTTTGTCTTAAGTACTTCCAGTAAAGCACCCCTTTCTTCCAACTGTTTATGAACTTCAAGAGGAGTATCCTCTATTGAAGAGTGATGCAATACTGGAAGTGGATCACGACCATAGACTACTATGAAAGGTGTCATGCCAGTGGAATGGTGGAAAGATAAATTATACCAGAATTCAGCCCAAGGTAAAAAACTCAGCCACTTTCGAGGAAACTGATGAATAAAGCATCGAAGATACATTTCAACACACTTATTTATAGCTTCTGATTGGCCATCTGACTGGGGATGGTAAGCAGAACTGAGATTTAAGTGAGAACCCTACAACATCATAAGATGACACCAAAAGCACTAGTAAATACTATGTCCCGATCAGAAACAATTGTCTTGGGAATTCCATGTAATTTGACCACATGGAGCAGGAATGCCTTAGCAACGTGAAGACTGGAAAAATAAGAAGGCAGAGCAATAAAATGCCTATATTTAGAAAAACGATCAATTACCACCATAATCACACCATAACCTTTAACAACAGGCAAACCAACAATAAAATCCATAGCAATGTCTTCCCAAATACGTTCAGGAATGGGTAAAGGACTAAGTAATCTAGCAGGGTGTAACTGGAAAGACTTAGCTTGTTGACAAATGGAGCAGCCCCGTATAAAGGAATGCATATCTTGCCGCATTTTGTGCCAAAAAAATAAATGAGCAATCGGAATATATGTACGGTAAAAACCTAAATTACCTCCCACAACTGAGGACCTTTATCAACTTCGAATGCTCAGCTGGAATGAACAATTGGTCATGGCAATACACAAAACCCTGTTTAATCATAAATTGTGAAAAAGTTGTGGGATTACTCTCAAGTTGTGTCTTTAAAGCAGCTATGGCAGGGGAAGAAGCCAATTGCTGATAAACCCAATCCATAAAAGAACCAGTTAAAGAAGTTAGAGCCATATAAGAGATCCTGGACAAAGCATCAACAGCCTGATTTTGGATGCCAGACTTAAATTCAATGGTGAATTGATATCCCAACAATTTTGGAAGACAAGCTTCTTGTTATGGCGTTTGGATATTCTGATCAAGCAAGAAATGGAGGCTGGCATGGTCTATTCGAATGACAAAAGGATGACCGAACAGGTAATGATAGAATTTGGCTACGAATTGTGTAATCGCATAAAGCTCCCTGGCATAGGCAGATTTCACTTGCATCCAAGGAGAAAGCTTTTTAGACAAAAATGCTATAGGGTGATTTTCTTGACTGAGAACGGCGCCGATGCCAATTTCGGATGCATTAGTCTCAAGCACAAACAGTTTGGAAAAATCGGGAAGTACTAAGACAAGAGCTTCAGTCAAAGCACGTTTGAGGTGGTCAAATGCGGCTTGTGCTTCCGCTGACCAATGAAAACCATCCTTACAAAGTAGCCTTGACAATGGTCCCGCAATATGGGCATACCCACAGATAAATCAACGGTAATATCCACCAAGCCCCAAGAACCCTTTGAGTTGCGTCACAGTAATGGGTTTGGGCCAATCTTGTATTTTGAAAGGATCCATCTCAACGCCACTCGCAGACACCAAGTGACCTAAATATTCAATGTGACTCTTGCCAAAAGAACACTTAGCTTTCTTTGCATACAACTTATGCTGCTGTAACAACCCTAAAACAATGACCACATGCTATAAATGAGAATCCCAGGATACACTATAAATTAAGATATCATCAAAAAATATGAGAACAAATTGGCGCAAAAAAGGTCAAAAAATACTATTCATTAAAGATTGGAAAGTGGCAGGCGCATTGGATAATCTGAAAGGCATAACAAGCCATTCATAGAGAGCCACATGAGTCCTAAAAGTAATTTTTTCACGATCAGCCTGATGCATCAAGATCTGATGATATCCAGAGCGAAGGTCCAGAGCCATGTAACTCATCCAGAAGCTCATCCACTGTGGGCATAGGAAAAGCATCTTTAAAAGTAACAGCATTAAGAGATCTGAAATCAACACAAAACCTCCATGAACCATCTTTTTTTTAACCAAAATAACAGGGGCAGAGTAAGGACTAGAACTTGGCTGTATCAAGCCATCAGCGAGCAACTCAGACACGAGTTTTTCAATTTCAGCTTTTTGACTAACAGGATATCTATAAGGTTTGACCTTCACTGGACCTGAACTAGGTAATAAGTCAATTCGATGCACATGATCCCAGGGAGGTGGTAATTCACGTGGTAAATAAAAAACGGACTCAAATTGGCAGAGTACCTATACCAAATCGTCCAGAATATTATCATATGTTGGGGACACACTACTGTCAAAATAACGATCTACCATAAATAATTCCGCAATGGCATATGTGTTTTGAAGACGAACTAAATGATGCAATTGAGCTTGGGTCACTGAAGGACCACGGAAACCTTGTAAGGTAATAAACTGTCCATTTTCCAGAAAACGTATCATGGAAGCACTATAATCAGCAACGTGGGGTCCCAAAGTTTCCAGCCAGTCAGCGCCGATGACGACATCAGCTCCTATAATCAGTAAAACATAGAATGACAAAAACAGAGTATGTCCATTAATATGTAAGTGAACCTGTTGAACCCATTCGGTGCTACGTAAAATATGACCCGTGCCCCCTAAAACGCTCAAGACTATCGTAGGTTCTGTTTTGAGATTTAACTGGTGAACAATGCGAGGGTGAACAAAGTTGTCCGAACTGCCGCCGTCAAGGAAGACCTGAACCTCTGTACTAAAGATGCTACCATGAAACCATATAGTAGCTAGACCATGGGTGCTGTTTATTTCATACAAAGAGAGATGATGTAAGGTGCTCGCGATTTTAGGTTCAGGAGAAATATCGTCAACAAGCTCCGCAGGCTCCTCATCACCAATCAACATCATTAGTTGATTGTTGGGACACTGATGAGCCGGTGAGAATTTGGCGTCACACGTATAACAGAACCCATTTTCGTGACGGATCTGCATCTCTGCTGGAGTAAGGCGTTTAATCGGGGGAACTTTCGGAGTAGGTAACAATGGAGGTAATGGGTGTTTGCTAGAAGACGAATCAGTCGATGACGCTAGAGGTGCGACAGACGAGGACATGACCACGGATTTTGAAAAACCACTGGAAGGAAATTTTGGCTGAGAACCCGAACTGCCAGAGAGAGACGGATCAGCAAACAATTTAGCTAAGGCCATGGCACTCAAAACAGAGGTCGAGCATTGGACCAACACATCGCAGCGCAACTCCGATTTCAAACCCCCAACATAACAATCTAATAGAGCTGTATCTGAAAGATCCTCGGTGCGATTGGCAAGTGTCAAAAAGCGAGTATCATAATCATCTAAATTGCCGCCAACACCCTGTTGAGTCAACTTAAAAAGTTGAGACCATACACAATCAAACGGAGAAGGGCCAAATTGAGCTTCGACGGCCTGAGCTAATACCAACCAATAAGTTACTTCTTCTTCCTTCATTTTGGCATGAGCATAACAAGTATAGTGAAATTTATTACTATTTCAGTGAATTTTATAAGGATTTAGTTAATACCTATGATTATTATAGCTTAATTTGCTCAAGCACTTTGTTCTTTCATTTTGTCAAAACCATCACTAGTATTATGATAATCATTATGATTATAGTGAATATTGATAAGTTATAAATTTACATAATTAATTGTGACATTTTAGGCAAATTATAGGGCAATTTTCATGACTAAATAACATTTTTAGGCATTAATTGTGATTAAATATGCATTAAGGGTATTTTAGTCATTTTAGGTCAAAAAGTGATAAAAATGTCAACTTTAATATTCTATCATCAAGGCCTTATTGAAAATATTTTTATGGAATTTTTCAAGAATTTAAAGGTGGTGAAAATGGAAGAAAAAGATAAAAAAAAAAGGACCTAAGTGCAAATAGGTGAAAGTTGCTCAAAGAAGGGTCAAAGTGCAATTATCAAAGATATATTTGGGTCAGAAATAGAAGGAAGCGAGGTCTGTAAGTGTAATTTTCGCCAAAATGCAAAAATTTCGTGCAAATAGTACCAGAATTGTGTGATTATTGGGCTAACTTGGGGGCTCACATCTGACAGGTGTCCAAATGAGTTGATCTATGACTCGTTGGAAAGCTTGTAGAAGGAACTACAAGTCTGGATAAATAGATTACCAAAAGGGTTTGGTAGTGGAGAGCAAATTGAGCCCGAAAGTGCCTCCATGATCAACCTTACTGAAAATTCCAGAATTGCATTTTCAACCATTTGAGCTTCCATGGCTGCCATAAGTGGCTAATTTACTTCGTTTTGTGGTTCCTAAGCTTGGTCTGAGCATGGTTTCTTGTTAGAAGCTTTGTAGAAGTCAAATCCATGGAGTAATGATCTTCATTTACTTCTCTTCTTCTATTTGATGAAAGTGAGCTCATGGATTGTTTGAACTTTAATTTGGATCTATAACTCTTGTAATTCATTGGATATGGTAGGAGACTTGTGTTCGTAATGTATCTTGTAATTCAGCATGGTTGTGTCTTAGATGATGAGTTACATGGAAAATCAAGTAATGCTAGTAGTTTCTAAGATTCTTCAAGTCTGGCTCATTTGATTGCATTGTTTAAGCTTAATTTAAGTTCATTATATTTTCTACTTGCATTATGTATGGTTTGTGATGATGTCCAAGCTGTAGCACTATGAAACACTCATTTGCATTGGCTGATTTTTCATAAAAACTCAAAATCTGCCCATTTTGCACCTTAATCCCTATCTCATTGGTTTTTGAAATGTTTAACTTTTATTTTGTTTTCAAATCTGTTCTACAATGATCCTCATTCATTCCTAATCTATTATAATTTATTTCATAAGCTCCTAACATCAAGAGGGACACAAGAGCTCCTTGTGATTCAACCTAGGGCCTTGCATAACTAAATTGCATTCATTCTTGTATTTTGGTAGCCTAAGGATTTAGTTTAGAATTTGTGTTTGTAGTTTTTCTTTTATTTTCGTTAGTTTTTCTATTCTGTCCAGTTTTGCTTTCTTTTGCGTAGTCTTCTTTTCTACATTTGTGTCTATTATTCAGCTGTGCAGAGTAGATTCTTGGTGAATTTCGAGACTTACTCATTTATTAAGCTCTTGCAACCATTTGCTTACGTTTGGAAGTAGCTCCATGCTATAGAGCAGGCTCTACATTTGCTTAGCTACTGATCTTCTTTGGTTCCATTCAGTGCTGTGCCTCTGATTTTGTTGGTTCTACCTTGCTCATTTAGCTTGCTTCTGATTTTTGAACCTTTGAAGTTGGGTACCTTGTGGCTGCATTTGCCTTAGCTTGATTGATAGTCCCTTGCTTTCCTAGCTGTTCTGAAGTCAGTTGTACTTGCCTGTTACAATTTTTGATGATGTTTTAAGGTGATGTTGTTGTCTACTAGAAGCTGAAAGGAATTTGTAGCTACTGGTTTTTCTTGCATATGTTGTTTCTGCTAGACTTGACATCATTCTGATGTTGTCATGATTGTATTTCCTCACTTAAATTCCTGCTCTTGATATAGAATCTGACTACTGTCCATTTTACTGTGATTACTGATTATGTGGTGCATGTTTGTCATTTCTTGATACTTGTGTCCAAGCTTGAGTTTTAGTAGGCTGCAATTTATGGATTGTTTGAACAGGAGTTGCATTTTATGAACTTTGAAACTTGCATTCTGGGGAGGGGTTTTGTGATTTGCTGCATTCCTTCTAGGTCGAGCATTCTGCCTTAGTTTCCATATTCTAAGCCTGCATTTTCTTGCCCCAATTCCGTCATTGCTGTTGTTTTAGTGATACATTGGACAAACTGCTGTGTTTTTCTGAGCTGGATGTACTAGACTCCTGAGTATTTTCAATTTCTTTGGATTTGCATCTGCAGTTTCTGGATTTTCTTGCTCCAATTTAGCTATTTTTTTTTCTGAATGCCTTATGCTATGCTTTCACTGATTTTTTTTTTTTTTATCTACATAGGCGTTTGTGCTCTTGACTTGCTGGTTATGCAAATTCTTGGACAAGTTTGCTTCAATTTTCATTTGCAGGAGCAATTAGACTTTGCATAGTTTGGAATAGCTAGTTGTTGTGCACCATTTTCTGTTCAGGTTGGTTAATTACCTTGAAGACAAAGTGATTTTCATGTGGGAGAGGAACCTGTGAGCCATTCATTGTTTAATGAGATCCTATTGTGAGAGCCGATTTGCTGCTTGGAGATTGCTTATCTGTTTGTGTTCTTGCTGGATATTTGAAATGAGGAATTATTTGCTGACTTGCATCTGTACTAGACAATTTTTTCACTACATATTGGAGTTCTTTGTTTTTGTTTTGTAAGTGCAGACTGCAGAGGTAATTTTGGCCAGCATTTTGACACTCCTACTTGCAGACTCAAATTTTCTGGCATTGGCTTGCATGTTCTGTCACTAGTGAAATTTTGCCATTTCAGAATTGGTCACCTACATTGCTAATCAGATTCTCCATTATTCACTTTCTGAAATTGACCTGCTCATCGGTTGACATGAATTACATGGTTGTGCATTATCCTGGCTAATTGTTGCATTCTCTGTACTGACTCTATCAACTGATTTCCTAGTTATTACATGCTTGGACTGAGAATCATTAATTTGTGGCTCTGAAAGTTCTCTTACTTGGTTCTGTTACTATTTGGAGGGAGTGTATATTGCTGATTGTTAGGTGTTGCATTCTGAATTTTGCTCATTATATCTGATTGGGCAGTTTTGAAATCCAACTTGCTGCAATATTTTGATTTGTTGAACTATTAGTCAGCTGGCAACATTTGGTGAAGACTTTATACTTGTGGACCTGTTTGGGTTGAAATGCAATTCATGTTTTTGAAGTAATTGTGCGTTGAATCTGTGGAAATTCTTACTCCCGGATCTCTTGCATTCTGAAGTTGAACTTGTTATTAACACTTCACACATAATCTGTGGAAATTTTATTCATGTTTACTGATCTGGGCTCACCATTTCTTAATCCCTTGTGAATTTCCCTGAACCTATTAAATTGCCCCTGCATTGTGTTCTCTGGTAACTCGATGATATTTTTGCTTAAAATGACTTATTGGTGCGACTTTGATTGATTTCAGCTGCACATTCTGCCTAGTTGACTGCAAATTGAATTTTGGATGCTCATTTCTTATAAAATCTGATTGTTCATAGATGAAAATAGCTGAATTATTGAGCGTGCAGTGCATCATTGAAGCTTGCTGCATTTTCTGATTCCATATTGCTGAAATTCTTTTCGAAAATTTGCCCAGAAATTTGTGACCTTCGGTTTCCAAAAGGTTTCAGCCATTCTAAGCAAGATCAATGGGCTACTGGGTCTAGCAAATTTTGGCCAAATTGCATCGTTTTACCATTTTTCAATTTTTCTTTATTTTTTTTAAAAATTTTTTCATTAGGATAATTTTTTATTCTTCTTCTAATTTCTTTTGATTCCTTTGCACATATAGGTCTTTCTAGGACTTTTAGTTCACTTGGACTTGATTGGTGTAATTTGAATGGCTTGATTTAATGAAAATCAAGATTTTTGAAGAAAGCTTGATTTCATGGTAATTATGTGCTAAATTGCATTGACTTGAGTTAGGATTTTGTGACCATTCATTTCACTAGTCATTGTGACACCTTGATACGTCTGGTCCACTCTTGAAAGTCTTGAAAAGTGCTTGAAAATTAAGCTTTTCTTGCAAAATTTTAGAATTGACCTTGCTTGCTTTGAAAATTAATAGAAAATTAAATTCTTGGGATCTTGAGTTGATTCTTTTTGCATTTGAAAGTTAACTTGATAGGCTACAGCAAGAGGACTTTGTGTTCAGATGACAATTGGATTACTAGTCCTAGAGTGCATATTCTTGCATCTAGTTGTGTAGCTAGTCTTGCTTGGACCATACATTGGAGCTAACGTGGGAATACTTGTGTAGTGTAATTTCTAATCATTTCTTTCAAGGAGCCTAAATTGCTATTTATTAGTGGAGTTGGTGCTTGATAGTGGTGGATATTAGGATTATTGCCTGAATAGGGATTTCTTGCGCATGTGTTTTGCTGATACCCTTGTGGGTTAACTTACTTGTGGATTACTAGTTGTGGATAACTATGATTGCTTGGTATTGTGTGATGACCTCTTTCTAGAAGGTTGTCTATTGCTTGTGAATTCACTATTTGTTTACCTACTTGGCTTATACTATAGTATGTGTCATCCTTGTGTGAACCCTAGCCTTTAGGATTATTGGTAGCAAAAATTGATCTTTGGGTTGATCTTTTTGAGTTAGGTACTCTTGAAGAAAGTGGTACTTGTATAGTCAAAGACAAGTCACTAGTTCCTTTGGATATTGAGATCAACAAGACTCTAAAGAATTTGAGGAAGGAGGCAAGGATAAATAGGGAACTCTCTAGTACTGGTATTGGCATTGGCATTGTTGCTTTAAGTTTAGTTTCTGATTCTCAAATTGGCTTAGGGCGTTTAGGTCCTATATCATCTTCTGCTTCTGCTTTTGGGACTGTCCAAGACCAACACTTCATCATGGTAAAAGAAATACCTCATAATGGTAATGGTGGTGGTGGAGGTGCACACAACAATGATGTTCCCTATCATATGCCTTTCAATGCTGATGATGACAAAGGAGTATAAGGGAATTGAACAACTCTACTATCAAATGTGCTATGAGGGGTGTGAACAATTATGACTTAGGATTTGAAATCAAGGGAAGGCTGATTAGTACCTTACTAAAGTTCATAGACTATCATGTGATGATGCTTATCAACATATTGACTTGGTGTACTCAATATGCAGAGCTATGAAGCATAATGGGGCTAACTTGGATGATGTTATGAGAAGCGTGTTCCACTTCACCTTAGAGGGAAATGCTAGGTATTGGCTATTCACTCTACCCCAACATAATTCCATTCTCTCTTGGGATGAGTTGTAGGCCAATTTCTTCACTAAGTATTGCTAGGCTTCAAGGACTTCTTGATTGAAGAAGGAGATCTGGCTATGGGGTTCAACAACATGATTTGTAGTCTCTTTATGACTATTGGACTTAGTTTCTCTCTTTGTTGAGTAAATGCCCTAACCATCAGTGTTCTAAGTCAAGTTTGGTTACATACTTCTATGATAGGTTTTATGTTGCTTGCAAGGAGACTATTGATGCTGCTTCCAATGGCTCTCTCTTGGAATTGACCCTTAACCATCAGTGTTCTAAGTCAAGATATAAACTCACCTCTCATCTTGGGGTGACCTTTTATGTGCACGGCTAATACTATTATAAGTTTGGAGGATGGTAGCATCTCCATGCAAGTAAGGGGTCACATTATCTTGTTCAATGTTTGAGACCATGAAACACCCTTTTGATGACTATTCCCTTCTAGATGTAAACCAAGTTGATTCTAGTAAGGAGGAGGTCACTACTGAACATGAACTATCCTTGATTGACCAAAACCATGATGATGATGAGGAGGAGGAGGAGCTTGTGTCCCCTACCTCTCTTGTTTTGTCTATCCCACACTCTGTATGCTCTTATGTTTTTGTGAGACCTAAGGATCATATCTCTTTGAACTCTGTTAAGGATGATGAGTTTATGGATAAATTGTTTAATAACCATGCTCCTATTGAGGTTGTAGCTTGGAAGAAGTATGAAACATCCCTTTGCTTGTTAGTGAAAGATGTCTCTAAGGTGAAGAAGAAAAAGAAGGGAAAAGCTCTTACTTCCAATGTTCCACATGTAGTTGAATGTATCAAGCCTAAAGTTGAATTTGTTGATCCTTTCTTGCCTCAAGAAAATTTGAGCAATCCTTATGCGAAGATTCAAATTATGTCTAAATTGTTAACTAAAGTTGTTCATGATGTTACCAAATTCAACAAGGCATTCAAACAAAACATGAAAGAGCTTGAAGTAAGTAAAAGCTGTGATCTTTCAAAGGAGGATAGAGCTACTCTGTGCTCTCCTATTTTGAGCAATATCTCTAAGAAGAAGGATGGCTAGGAAATGAAGATGCAAGGCCAATCCCAAAAATTCTTCAAGGAGAACTTTAAGCCTCAATAATGGCTTTGAATTCAGGTTGTCCCTTTCCTCTCTTGCTTTAAGTTGTATTTACGCTTACTTGTCATATTCATCATATGCTTACAGTAAGTATGGGAGAAGGATGCAGTAAAAGTAGGAATATTTGTTTTGTTTTGTTTTGAATTGAATAAATTGTAAATACATGCTTACACGTTTCTTTAGCTATCATCACACCCAAGTGATTCACATGCATGTTTATTGCTTTACTCATATGTTAATATGGCTTGTCCTGCTTTGATGTTTTTGCTTCTTCAGATTGTAATGAGGGCATTGGCTTAGTTAAAGTGTGGGGGAGTAGTTGCATGATTTTCATTATTATATGCATGTTGTTGTTTGTGGACACTTTGCACACATTTTGAGCACTTAAATGCATGATATATTTGGTTGAAATTGTCTTATATTGAAGCTATTTGGTGTAGCAATTAATTGGTAATTTTATGATTTCCATGCAATGCATGCCTAAAGAGCTTATATTTTGTACTTGTGATATATTTTTGAAAAGGTTTGTGAAATTTTTTTTGAAAATTGTTTTAGAAAATATTTTTTGTTGAAAACTATTGTTTTTTGAAAAAACAATTGCTTTGAAAAAATTTTGTGCATGATTATTGAGAACATGATTGCTATAAAGTCTTAGATAAATATTAGTGTTGAGAGGTGTATCTTCTTGAATTTATCATGAGAGATGAGCCTATACATACCACAATAAATCCTGTTATCATATGTCCCTACTGGTATACTACCGCCCATCCTTCCCTATATCTACTAGGGTCCTATTCTCTACTACCTAGATCGGGTCCTTCCCCTTCCTGTACAGTATCGATCCCCTACCAACACCCCTCTGCTGTCCACCCTGTGCAGCTCGAGTCCCTTGCTGCTAGCTCATCCCCATTGCCCTGACCAAGATAGTTGGACAGCATCTCTGATCTGACACCATATTAACATGGTTTTCTTGAGTGTTTTCCCACTGAATTGCACACTTTTACCCTCATTATGCATT
>JBAGKO010174620.1:0-17425 GCA_037177275.1 Acacia concinna | reverse complement strand
GTAGTATGGAGCCCCATAAAAAAAGGTCGGGGGAGGCCGAAGCAAACACTTAACAAGGTTATTGAGAGGGACCTTTTAGTTAACAACCTCTCTAAAAATATGGTTTTCAATAGAGCACAATGGCGTCGTGCGATCCATGTAGCCGACTCTACATAGTGGGATTAAGGCTTTGTTGTTGCTGTTGATTAAAATATAATAAGCTTTTCAATTTAAAAATCCTTATTGCCTCTATGTTATTCATATTCAACTCCAACATAATAAACACAAGAATCCGCAAAACATTTGCAATTTGGTCTATATGTTTTAATAATATTAATTTGGTCCACACATATTTCAACATAAGTTCCGTAGAGAGGATCCTCAAATATTCCAAATATGCAGGGCATCAAAAAGATTAATTTAGCCTATTGCATTAATACACCCCATTTTAATAAACACCGTGTAGCATGAGAAATTGATCTAAAAGCGTACCAAGTTACTTGACTGCCAAAAAATTCATAACAAACAACAAATCATAGCTAGGAACTTAAAAAAAATTCCTGCAAGCACAAATCATTTATGTTATATCTATAGCCAAGAAAATTAGTTGCATCTTATTCTGAAACAAATAATATGTGAAATTTGAAAATATAATAACTACATAATAAGCCTAAAAATATTTTTAACATACCAACGATCAATATATGAATAAATCTTTCTTATTTTTCATGAAAAAAAAATTATTTCTAATTCCAATCAAACAATCAGTAAAATTTGAATATTTAATAATAGCTTTTAAGCAATAACACACAGAAAATAATATTATCCTTTCATGTTTTTTTTCTGGATATGTTTATGAAAAGCTGTTCAAATGCTTTATTAGTTCTATTTCCGCATTCAATATATTTTATATTCTTTTAATAAAAATTTAAATAAAATTATTAAATTGCAATAAAATATTTTTAATTTAAAATGTTTTTTTGCCTTTGTTGTATTCAAACTCAACAGTCCAACCTCCTAACAAACATTGCAATTCGTCAAATATTGCAGTTTGTTCCATATGTTTTACCTAATAATAATTTGGTCCCTCAAGTATCATTAAATAACACATATGGATCTTAATATAAGATCTAGTTTGCACTTCAAACTTAATCTTATATTTACCAATGGAGGCAGTATAATATGTAAGTCAAATAATTAACCACAAAAGTAAATAACTTCAACATGTTTTTTTAACAGGAAAAATTGCTTCAAAATGTTAAATGAATTGAATACGATCATATAACTAATATTAGCATGAGAATTACGGTAATAGTTAACAAAAGAGCACAGTACTAGGTGAAAAGTTCATAGATTCATTGATGTCAATAAGGTACTCAAAGCTTGAAATATATTTTATTTGACATTTTGTAATCAGTAAGACCAAACTAATAGTAACCAAAATATCATGTTAGTTTTTTTTTTTTGGGATGAAATCAGATTAGTTGAAACTTTGAGAACTAAATTTCACTTTTTTTAAAAAATAAATATAGGGCCAAATTGACATAATTATAGGTGTTAATTTCAATAATTGATCCATAATGTTGCTTGTTATACTAATAGTTTTAGGAAAAGTAGTCGTTATAATAAATTTCATAAGTTAATTAGAAGTCTTTTTTGGTAAACAATGTTAATTAATATGACCCCCTACTATGCTATATCACTAATTCAATATTTAGTTAATTTATATTTTTAATAAACAGTCATTATTATAATGTTCATGAAATATATATAGGAAACTAGAACATCATCTATTCAAACTTTATGCAACTATAATTTCAAGAAATTCAGCAGTGTAGATAGATGATAAATTTTCTTGTTGTGAGCATTGTTAATAATTATATTTGTGATTTATATTTCTTGCAATAAAATGCATGAGCACATGTGCTATAATATGTTTGTGTACATGTGGTTTTACTCCTACCATTTTACTGAGGAACGATTGTTGCAACAAGATACTTTTTACTTCTTTTACAAATTAAGCCATTCATGTAAAAAAGAAAAACAAGCGCTTCAAATTAATTTTAAATAATATATCATACCAAGATCACAATAGACATTTTTAACATGCAAACACTAACAACGCGTAATTTATAAGACAGAGACTTGAATGAAAAGAGTAAGGCAAATGTAACATACCGGTGTATTTTTCTGGTTAGGTGATATATGTTTAGCAATTGCAATGTTGGTCTCTTCATTGGAAGGCCTCAATTTATTGAGAGGATAGCATGATTGAACCCAAGAGAAAACACGTGTGTCAAGACTTCGATTCATATTGTTGGAGTTATGTCTTGAAAGTGAAGGTGATGGCTTTTGCATTGATGAACTCATGAGATGGTGAGATTCTCTGATAATTCCACTCAGAATTGGTACTCCATCAAGTATAAGCTCTTTCAGTGAGGGCAGCAAAGCATCTTGCCCCTCTTGGAACTCATCAAATAAGTACTCCAGCTGCTCACTCTCATATATAGATATTCTTTCTAGAGATTCAAGACCTCCAGACAGTGGGATTGACAATGCTACTCTTAGTTTGTAGCACTTTGTAATTTCAAGTGTTTTCAATTTTGGGAATAATGAGTCATAATAACTCTTTTGATTTCTATCCCCATCTTCGCTTATGATGATGTTTTCCAATGCACTGCAACTTCTAATTGTTAATTCTTCCAATTGCATCAGACTTGCAGTAGTAGATAGTTGGAACACTGATGTCAACATCGAACAATCTTCCAATTCCACGGATTTAAGATGACACAAGTTGTAGTTGGCATTAAATAATATGCTCTTTAGTTTATGGCACTCCTTCAACTCCAAAATCTCTAATTGCTCTAAAAAGCCAGACGGCAGAGGACCATGACATAAATCTTCAACACCCATTTCATAGAGGTGTAGCTCAGCCAAATTACAAAATACAATCATACTAGGATCATGAGTTTTAGTATCTATGAGGCACTCCATGTCAGAACGTGAGCTCAACTGGAGAACAATCAAATCATTCATCACGCCTTCCTTGTTTATTGGGACAATATCAGGAATAAGATTCTTCCATATTTTTTGTCCTTTCTCTCCTTCAAAACGAAGATGTTCAGCTCTTCCAACAAGTTGCTTAAGTGTTGCTTCTGAGAGTAAATTACTTAATTCATCTACTTGAAAGCATCTTGCCATGGAACTATACTTTTCAAAATAATCTGTTGAAAGGTTATGATAAGATATACGATATCTATGTAATGAAAGAGGAGATCCATTATGAGAAATTGCTTCTTTTTCTTCATCATCACACTCATTACCAACAAAAGCTAACTCTTCCAGTTGTGAGCACATTTCAATCACTTCAAAAGGATTATTCTTTTCAATTTCACATCTGTCTACCTCCAACGATCTCAACTTTTTAAGTTTCAAAAATCCTTTAGGCAATTCAGTGATTGAACAAAGATAAAACCAAAGAGTCCTAATACTCAACAAGTTTCCTAAGATAGAGATGTCACCTAACTTCAAACATTGCAGGATAAGTGTTTGAATATTCTTCAATGGTTGAAGTGAATTTGTGAATGATAGAGCTGGAACTCTTTCTTCATTAGCTAACATCAAAACTTTGAGGCTTGTCATCTCATTAAAGAATGTATCCGAGACAATCAAACCTTTTGAATCATCTAGGAGCATTAATAGAACTTCCAATTTATTCCCACCAAATGCATCAGGAAATTTATCTTTCTTCAAAAATAGATATCTCAAGTTTACTTTTATAGGCATTCCCACACCTAAAAGAGATTGAATAGTATTTTCTCCTATCCATAGTGCAACTTCACGAACCAAGTCATGAATCTTTACACATTCTTCCTCACCCTTCAACAATAAAGAACAATATATGAGTTCCATTATAGCTCCATCAACTTCCCTTCTAGTTACATGGTATTTGTCATTTTCATTAAAAGAGTCCAATCCTATACCAATTTTCATCAAAATAACTATAGGAATTTCAAAATCCTCAGGGAACAATGAAGATATTAGAAGGAGTTCTTTGGCTTTTTGACTTTTCAAGTTATCATAGCTTAACTTTAAGCATTTATAAGTCTCTTCCAAGTTTTGATCAAGGCCACGATCTTCCAAGGTTTTCAAAGCATCCTTCCAAACTGATATAGGTTGATTATTTAATGCTCTTGCTATTGCTACAATTGCCATCGGTACTCCTCCACAATGCTTCACAATTTTTTGAGGCATGCCCTTCAAACCACGATAGGAATTATTTAAACCCGCTTGTGCTTCAAAAAGATTCAATGCCTCTTCACTGGTTAACATCTGCAGTTGAATCATTTGGCATCCCATTTCTATACAAACACGTGAATTACGTGTAGTTATCAATAAATTACAACTCTTATACTCATGGCCAAATGGAATCCCCAACTTTTCTGTCAAATCAAACTTTTCCCAGACATCATCTAGTATTATGAGCAACTTTTTGTCCATATTAATGATTTTGGACAATATTGTACTTGAGAGATCTTCTTCTTCCACTTGATTTAAATTCAAATCTAAACTTTTTGCAAGCTCAGCACGAATCTTTTTGAAATCAGGAGGTTGGGAGACAACAAGAAAGATGAATTCCTCAATCAATTTGGATTCTTTTAGTTTATAACCCACTTCTTTTGCCACTGAAGTTTTGCCTACTCCCCCCATCCCTTGCAATGCAATTATGTTGCAATTCTCATCTTGTATTGCCTTCAATACATCTTGAAACTTTAACTCTCTACTCTTGAAATGAATGAAGTCTTGTGAAAATAGGTAGTTTATGTCCAATACATTTGCTCGACCAGCTACTATATTGGAATTACATCTTTCCAATAATTTTTCAATGTGTCGAGTCTCCTCTGCTAACTCCTTGCCTCTTTGATATTGCCACCAGCAATTCAGACACCAGCCAAAACATAATTTTTTCTTTCTTTTAGTGTCTATTTGAATGATATCATCTGCTTCCCGTTCCCATTGCTGTGCTTCAAACTTAAAACTAAAAACTCCTTTGCCTTTTTGAAACCTTCTCTTTATATCCTTGTGCTTGGCTGCTAGTGTTTCCCTTTTTTGCTCAAAATTTTCGACATAATTGTTGAAACAACATAGATGTTGAGCCTCATTTTTCACCAGACTCACCAAACTTTGGACTTCATTATTTGCAAGGTCAAGTAGGCAGCTCTCCATCTAACATGGACACAAGTTAATCATAGTATGCCTATGTCTAAGATATTATCGCTCCAATGACTTAACATCTTAAATGAAAATTAAATGTGTTGAAAAGTAATGCACCAATTTGCATTATTATAAAATGTTTATGTAAAAGAAAGCATACAAACCAGAAATGTTGGAAAAAAAATTCTTAGATGTTACTTATTAACACTTCAACAATATTGTTTCAAGTTATTTTTGGATAATTATTTCGAGTCGGAGTTCATTAAGTTTTAAAAAAAAAAAAATTCAACATATTGGGAGTGCATCATACCATGTATCAAACCCAAAACCTCTTAGATCACCCTAAAATAATGTTCCAGAAAGCTGCAAGGGACACTCGTATGTATAGTTATGATTTAGATTGCGTGATAGAAGTATTATGCAAGCAAATCGCTCAAGTGTTTTATCATTAACACCACTTTGTCTTAGATTCTGAAAAATGCTATGTAAACATCATTGTAAAATCAGCTACAATTTCTAAATTTTATGGTTCTTATCTGTAATTAATTATATTTTTTATCATATTTATAAACTACTCCTAACATGTTTCACTGAAATAATCAAGAAACACTTTAAACCTCGTTAACTTTTTTTAAAAATTTGATCACTTTCTAACTTTACTCCTATTTAATATATTATGCCCCATGAGAATAAAGTCTATACAATAATAAATATAGAAAAATTGTGCATTTATGTAAAACAAAATTAATGATGAGACTTATAAAGAAATCCAGGGTTAAGATGCAAAAAATACCTATAAACTTGTATCCAATATCTTTGCAATAATAATCAAGAAATTTGATAACCTTCTAACCTTAATTTTTTGGTTATTTTTTGTTATTTCATATTGGGATAGAGTACAGCTGGATATAGCGTAGGCACTTGGCAACAAACAATGAAAAACGTAATAGACATTTGGAATTAGGAAAAATTTCAGAAAAATATCATTTGAATTTCAAAAACTCAAAAAAGATTGTTAAATTTAAGAAATGACAGATTTCTACATGGTATCAATCTGGAATTTTTTAGAATTTGGAAATAATAAAACTTATAACGTAAATAACAAAACTCATAACTGAAATGATAAAACTTGATGCTAGTGTGTTTTGAGATAATTCATAAAGAAAATAACTAGAATCGTAATGAAAAAAATAAAACTCATTTTGACATAATTGTAAGAAAATAACTAAAATCATAACGAAAAAAACAAAACTTGATACTGCTGCGTTTAGGTATAATTTATAATGGACATAACTAGAATCATAACGCAAATAATAACATTCACGATCTTTTATCCGGATTCTAAAAAATTCATATTAGTACTAGGTAGGAATTTGTCATTTTCTAAATTCAACAAACTTTTTGGGGTTTTAACATTCAAATGGTAGTTTTCTGGAATTTTCCCTTAGAATTATAAACGTTATTTTTGCGCTGTCTTTGAAAATTATGAGTATTTTTGCTCTAAAAAAAAGTTCATGATGTTGAGAGCACATTGAGTATAAATGTATAATTTGTTCATGGGTATTTATAAATGTTAACCCTAAAACCAACCAAAATATTTTCTCTTTGCCAGGAGTATTATTCATATAAGGTTCTAAAGTAATTTCGCCAATTTAAAAAGATGGCGTACATGAATTATATTTTGTAGTTGCTGGATTTCTCCATCCATTGAATAATTTAGTAGTGATGAGAATTTTTAAAATCAATTATAGGATAGACTCAATTATTTTTCATCTACCAAATAAGAATTGAGAAAGTACATGCCCTTCCATTTTCCCTTCATATAATCTGGGTCAATTTTAATATCTAATGTTTTATAATATCTGGTTTTTTCTACAACGTTGAAATATAAATAATAATTTATTTGTATTATATGTTTTAAATTTATGATTATTATTAAAAGTTATAAACATGGATTATGAATTATAAATATTCTTACTTAATGAGTATTAAAATAGGGTTAAGGCCCAACAACCATTGGTCCAATCTGGCGTGCCCCAACAAGAGGGGCAGGTAAAAAAATTTGGGCCACAAAAAATGAATTCAAGATCACGGATTTGTCAAGTTTCGGCCCCAATTTTTGTCTGCCCGTTTCAATTTAAAGTTACTCTTTAAATCAGGGGCTGTTTGTTTTCAATTTTAAAATTTAAATTTGTGTAAGTCGACACAAAAATCTTCTCACATACTTATCTTAGAATCTATAAAAATTATTCTTAAAAGTTAATACAAACGGACATTGAGTCAAATCTACCCTGCCCTTTTAAAGAATTTAGAAAAAGCTTATGATAAATTTTTAAATAATTATTTTAAGTTTTTAAAGAAAAATCGTAATATTTTTTCAACTATAACATACGAAAACATTTTTTAACAAAGTTTAATGTCAACAATTGTAAATTCCAGGAGAAAAACAATATGCATTGATCCTTACCAAAACGACATGGATTTGGATGGTGACGAAGACTGACGAAGAGAATACTCTACAGCCCAATAAAATCAGATTACAGCAAAAAAACCTGCAGAATCACGTTGGAGCTTGACTATTAAAATGGAAATTAGTACAAAATACAACTACTTATGAAATTTAGATTGATCAATGAAATTATTAGCATTATGAAATTTTGTTAAAAACATGCCTTACATCTTGCCCTACTTCCCAGAACATTTTCAATTATTTTGTAATTGAAAGTATTTCAATTATAATATAATTCAACATCAGAAATTATAACGTTATAATTGAAAATATGCAAAAAATTTTAGAACATTCTCAATTATTCATAGTCATTAATATTTCAATAATAGCATCACGGAAAAAAAAATATCTCAATAATAGTAGAACCCAAGAAAATAATTCAATTATAATATGATTAAACATAAAAAAGGGTTAAAGGAAACATTTACCCATATACTTTTACTAAAAGAGCACCTGGCACCATAATCTTTTTTTAATGTAAAAAGGCCTATAAAGATTTAAAAAGAAAGAAAAATAACATGGTCTATTTATTTATGTTACGTTCTGAATGAATGAAGAATTGGACTGGCCGGTTAGACCTGAAAACCGGCCAGCCGAACCCCAGTTCGGTCCGGTTGAAGGAAATGACCGGTGGCTGAGTCGACTCGGCCAAATCCGAGTCAACTTGGCCGAGTGGCAGACTCAGCTGAGTCTTGAAAAAAAAAATTCCACAGACCACCACAGACCGACACCGGCAGCAAAAAAGGAAGAGTTACAAAGGGCGAGGCACACACCACCACAGACCACACACTCACACAGACGCTCACACACCACTTACCAGTGGTCACCACCGACACTGAGAGCTCAGGCTGAGGCTGAGGCATCGGTGAGGAGCAACTCAAGTCCGGTCCGACGGAGAAGCCATGGGAGAGGGGTCGAAGGTCATGATGGGAAGGACTAGGAGAGTAGAGATCAGAGGATGGAGAGTAGAAGTAAGGAGAGTGAGAGAGAGAGAGAGAGATCAGAGGAGGGAGAGTAGGAGTAAGGAGACTAAGAGAGAGACATCAAAGGATGGAGTCTGCGAGCATGAGGAGAGTAGATGACTGAGAGAAAGAGAGAGAAAGCATAGGACGAAGGTGGTTGTGATGGTAGATGAGTGGTAGGTGGAGTGATCAAATGAGAGAGATTTTTTTTTTCTCACTTTCTGCGCATCTGTACTCTACCTTCAGCTATTTGTTTTGTTTTGAATTCAAAAATAAGTTATTACTACTATTAGGTAGTTGAAAGAAAATAATATAATACTACACATTTATCAAGAATAAATCTTATTATTGTTAAAAAAATAGGCCCCATTAATTAAAAATTTAAATAATATCATATTTTAAACTTTCATATTTTTAGAATTTTATTGTATTTTATCATTGTCAATTAAAAATATGGCCGGTTTAATAGTTAGTTCAACCCCGGTCTGACCCGATTGAACCCTTTGAACCCCGAATCTATACTGTAACCGATTTTTTGGCCGGTCCGGTTTTTTGTACCTTGGTTCCCCATTCATTTATTCTAACACCCTCTCTCTTTTTTTATATGCATTTGATTTATATAGTGTACTCCTCATATTCTTATTATAAAACATAGTTATTTTATTGTGAGAGATTTAAAAAGCTAAATAAATTCACCCTTTAAAATATATATTATACATTTTGATTCAAAAAAAAAAAGTTCAGTTTTGTTCAATTTATTATATTGCAGTTTCGCTCATAACCTAGGATACATTCTTCGGTGTATATACCTATAAATATTGTTTTCATTTTAGAAACAAAGACAAGTCTAATGGCATGTGACTACCTGTAACAGTTTTCATGACAGGATGAGTATGAATGTGTTGAGTGTTGAATTTCATTCATAGTTTCTTGTTATTTTAACTTTATTTAATTATCATCTTATTTTGATAATATTTATTTGATGCATTTAGAATTTATTGTTTTAACTTCATTTATTTAAAAGTGCAGAAAAATAGTATTTTTTTTTTAGTTAAACGGGTTTAAAACCTGCAGCCTAGCTTAAACCCAAATAGTATAGGTTTACACTTTAAAATTGGAGCATTTTTAAGAGTTGAGTCTAATGGACCAATTGGTTTAGGTCAGGCCTATGAAGTGTCAGGCCAACCTTTTTTCCTAACTCTAATAAAATCGTAAAAACAATATATGTGCGCGGGCGCACACACAAATAGCATATAAATGTAAAGAAATGCAGAAAATAAGATTCCTTTTTACTTTTTGACCCAAAAAGAAGAGTCACATTTTACTTTTTGACAATAAAAGAATATTAACATGCTAATTATATAACTTTAAGACTTTAATAAGATAATTTTTCCCAAAAGTTAATTAGTAATAACAACTAAAAGTATAAACTATATACACACACACACAAACATGATGAATATTAAAAATAATACTCCGGATAAGTTAATAAAAAATCCGAGTGTATTATTCTTACCTTCTGTTTTTAGCCTCTCAGACAGAATTCCAAATAATCCAGAGTACACGAACAGCTGAGCAGGCTTAAACAAGTCCTGTTGATTTTAAATTTAAAAAAAAAAAATCGTTATTGATTGTAACAACTCTATCTATCTATAGAAAGATGATAGTTACAGAGCTTTCAGTCAAAATCTTTGATGCTGCCTCTAATTCTGATTAAGGTGTGGGAAAACTGCCTATCAATTGCTTATATGATAATGGCTAGATTGTATGCAAATTAAATTAAATGGCATAATAAGGCCACTAGGAAAACGGAAGTTCCCAATAGGTTTCACAGCTTTTTAAAACGGGCCTCATATGTGTACAATTATTTTCAATAATTGTATCTATTCCCGCAAAAACGCTGTCGCTTTAAAAGCCACTGGGATGACATCATATCTGAAGAATATCCAGAGATAAATGAATATGTCAAGCAAAGTTTTCTTCAGAAAAAGGGGTGGCAATGATATTAAATAAATGTGTCTAACCAACTTTGGAAAATAAATTAAATTAACTTTGGATTATAAATGTAAACTTCGAATAATAAGCATTTAAGGTAATCTCTTTAATTTTGTCAAACTACATCCCAAGACACATTCTGCCCTTTCACATTCCAGCATCTGGGTATAAAACAATTGAACCCCCCCCCCCTCCCCCCACACACACACACACAAAATATTTTTTAATATAAGGCATATTCAGAGAGTTGATATATATATATATATATATATTTGGTTAGACAAAGAGTTGATATTAGCCCTTAATATAAAACATAATCTTTATATTTGTCAATATTTTCTTAATTTATCCCTATTAATGCTCTCTCAATAATAATCAAGGAGAAGACGGAATGGGGGAATTTAGGAATATCAGTAGGGTATTTTAAAAAAAATACATATCATATTGACTAAGTCAACTAACTTATTTAATTAAATTAAATTAGGTAAATACTCCCTACGGTCCTAATTATAAAGGCCTATTAATTTTTTTGGAGAATCCTAAAAAAATCTTAAGAAAGCTAAATACATTACTTTAAGACATTAAAATTTGTCGTTTTTCTTCAAATTATGTTGTTTAACTTATGAACTGATATATAATGTAACAAAACACAATATATAATATGATTGAATAATATAATTAGCTTTCTTAGAATTTTTCTAATATTCTCTAAAAAAGTCAACGGGTCCTTATAATTATGTCTTTATATAAAGATGGGAGGAATACTTTATTCTCCAAAAATAACAAGCATCCAACAAAATCTGTTCTGCGAAGTCAATGGCAGCAAAGACACTTAGGTTATCATTACACGTGTTCTTAGAAATTAGAAAGCTAGTTGGCTGCAAAAGCACCTCGCCATATAATGTCTAGGAATTGGGCATGATTTTGGTATATATTTGACAAGCATGAAGTTCTGCTGTATAGGGCTAACTTCTAGAATATGTCACTTACATCAATTTGTGTTAATTTCACAGGGGACCACAATCGATGGGGCTGTTACTCCAAAGTGATTGAGAGAACATTACATGAATGAGCTCTAAGAGGATGAGGTATATCAGTTTCAAAATTCAACATGCTTGACAACAATGACAAATATAAAGTAACACCACACTCATGGAGGGTCAAAATTCACACCATGGCATTTTTACAAGAGTCTGATTTGAAAACACTGATAGATATGTTCAACTTTGTCGAAATAAAAAGCATTGAAGATTACATGGTAAATGATGAAGAACCAATTGGTGGGAGCTTGACAGTAAGATATTGTGAGCCATTTATATTTGTGAAAAGTAAATGTCATAGTTGTTCAGTGGTTGGGTCTTAAATTATGGGCACACCATTAACCATATGTCATCGGTGTTTTCCAAGTTTTTGGAGAATTGGAAGAACAACAAAGAGAATCTGAGATCCACAAACAATTGAATCTCACCCTTTCAAATAAGTAAGTGTCCATTCCAAGCCAAGTGTCACTATTATTATATTGCGTAGAATCCCAAAAATTCTCACAATTGCACATTTATGTGTATGGCTTAGCTTAGACACTTTGGGCAAACAATTAGGTAATATCTATTGTATAATAGTCTAGTAATTAGATACTTGGTCGGGGGACTTGTTTTGCAGTGATGTTACAGTCAATGTAGTACTATTTGCAAATTGCACAACTCAAACATTTAACAACAATAATGCTAAAATGGAGCCACCAGTAGTTGTTGTTGTTGTTGTTGTTGTTAGGTTTGTGAAGTTGAACAAAAATAAGGATAAGATCCAGCTTTAAAAGACTTATGTATGGGTTCATTGAATGCTTCCTTTGACATCATACGACCACATTACTAATACCCTAGAAGCAATAAAATTTTTGTTCAATCCTGAAATTCCTAAGGCTAGGATGCTACTTGACATGTGAGTAATGGTTTGGGAATCAGTTGTCAATACTTGTATTTGACATTCACAGGCTTTGAACATGTTCCCTTATTTCTCTACTTTGATAACACAATCATCCTGAATGAGACTGTAAGCGCTCCTTAAAGTTTTCATTAGATAACTAATATTGTGAAACCTAACTTCAACAATGAAGACATGTTGACATTTCCTATGACGATAACCATTGGTGATTTGAACAACATTAAGAAGGCAACATCTCATGGCTTTGGATGGGGTAATTAGTTCAATTGTGTTCATGATATTATACAAGCAAGTAGTTGTTTTACACGCTTGTGCCGTTGGAAATAGGAGTGCGAGAATGTGTCAACAATGTGCATCCGGAAGCTTGAAACGGCATACGACTAGACCTAGACCTATGATAGTTGCCCATGGGACACTAAACCCACATATGAAAAAGGCCAGCTTGCTGCATGTTGCAAATGTAAAAAGGAAGTGCTCATGGCTCAATCCAAATATGAGCATGTCATTTTGATTTGACCCGATTTATTTTACATCCATCTAATTTTCTTCATCTAAATATATAGATATAATTACATTCCAAGGCATATGTGATACTTAAAACAACCTTGACTCTCAAAGTAATTCAACAACACCGTTAGAAAGTCCTAAACCTATAATTTACCTTCAAATGGTACTCGCTGAACATGAGAATTTTGACGCATAATCAAGGTGCACTATAGGGTATTCAAATTGCATAGCTGAGCAGCTGAAAAAGAAATTGGAGGACTTAAATTACAAGATAAAGCACACTACAGTGTTGAGTATATTGTGATTAAGACGCCAATTGTGGAGAAGCCCTTAATTATATATAGAGTAGAAATATACAGTGCGAAAGTAAAAGTGTAAACAAAAATGTAGAAATAGACAACGTCCATGTTATATATAACAGACTAATAATATGGTAATTTTCTTTTAAGAACATACCATGAAAATAAAAATAAAGGAAAAAAATTGAAATCTTAACTGGGATTGAGTACCATGAACATACCATGATTGAGTAATAGGGCTTTTTGATCTTTTCATCCAAACATAAAAAACCTAGATTCTCACCCCCATTCCCTCTCTCTCCTTTCAATTTCTTAATAAGAGTTTTGAGGTTTTAAAAATTGAAATAGTATTTAGATGGGATTTTCCCTCCTATTTAACTTGTATTGATTAATTTATCAATACCTCTATATATATATAGAGCATAATTAAGAAAAATTAAAAATGGAAAACAAAATATTAAACAAATGGACTAATACAGTAATAATGGAGACTCAACTTGAGTGCTCATGGCATTGGTTAGCACCAAGTTGCTCATTTCTTTGGTGAGATCTGCACCGTATAAAAACAATTCCAATAGTGTATATTTAAAATTCTTAACTGATGATTTATGAATAACCATTATTATAAATTTTATAAATTGGTAATTAAGCGATTATCTATAGTTTAAACTTTCTAACGTTAACATAATTTTTTTAAAAAAAATAAAAAAAAACATAAATCCTGATTTCGGTGGTGATGAGCACTGAAAAATAACTATAATACTATCTTCATAATTAGAATGTATATCTGGTACAAAAACATAATTAAATTGTATCGTTACCTTGTTTTCTTAATTTTTTGTGGAAAGACGCATGAAGCTATGAATAAAAATAAAGAGTAAGGAAATATTTTGAGAATCTAGAACACACGAAGAGAAAACTCCATACAAGTCCTGGAAAAGTTAAACAGATACAGATAGAATGAAATTTAATGCTAAACTCACAATAAGATTAAGAATGATACTTACTCTATATACTTCTTCAACTACAATGAAGATTTTACCTGGTGTGTTTTTTCCCCTTCTTTCTTCGGCGACTTCAATGATGTTCCACATAGAAACATGCTCTTGTTTAGAGATAGAAATATGAGCAAATAGGAAGGGGCGAATAACCTTGTTAAGAAAAAAGTGAAAGGATTTTTTAAAAATAAAAATAAAAATTCAACAGCAGTCAGTGCTCCACAGCTGTATGGGCGCGTTCCCACTAACAGGTCTGATAATAATTGAGATTCCTTATTGTGATAATGCTTCTTTGGTCAGTCAAACTCAGCTTTGCCTGTGGGGTCTGTGCCTAATTACCAGCTACCCTTTTTTTTTTCACCTTCTAATAAAATTTTAGGTTTTAGGAAGGGGTTAGACTCACCTATAATTTAAAAGTAAGGCATCAATCAAGATTCACAATTTTACAAATTAAAAAGGAAAGTATAATAGGCTTCTACCTCCCTCTAACAAATGGCATTAACCACGTCAACTTTACTGCTCAAATAGCACAACAAAGGTCACTTCCCCTACATAAGGTGATGCATCCCCAGACCCACGGCTGATCAAGCACCATTCCTATGTGAGAGTTTCTGATCCCTTGCTAGATGAAGGGGTAACTACAAGCTCCATTTGAAAAGGAATCTTTCTTTCTATTTTTAAAAGTCATTTTACATTAAAAAAATACTATTACGTATTTTAATTTTATTTTTTAACAATTTTGTGAGTATGATAAGAGGCTACATATGATATAAAATTTGCTTTCACAATATCAATTATTTAAATATCTTAAAGCGATATATATACATATGGGATAATTTTTTTTCCCATAATTTTATATGTGTATGATAAGAAGTTGCATTTGATAGAAAGAGTACTTTTAAAGATTATACATTTAATAAATATAAATTAAATCTTTAATTAGACTAGATCAATTGCATAACTACGTATCAATGTTACTTATCTTATATTCCCACTAGTCCTAATTATAAAGCTCAGTTAGTTTTTTTTTTTTTGAGAATCCTATCAAAACTAATCCATTACTTAATCATATCAAATAGTGTTTTATTATTTTATATATTAGTTCATAAGTCAAACAATAAAGTTTGAAGAAAAATGATAAATTAATGTCTTAAAGTAATATAATTAACTTTCTTAAGATTTTTTAAAAAAGTCAATTATACCTTATAATTAGGACATGAGGAAATATATAAGATCAGAAGAATGTTTAGCACAATAAAGGGTTGCGTTTGCATGTTTTCCTTTAAAAAAAATAACACATAAATGTTTTATAAATAATACTTTAAAAAGTAATAATTAAAGGTTCTAAAGAATTTAAAAAGTTATAATTAAAGATTCTAAAGAATTCAAGGTCTTTCGTTATGCGCTCCAGTGTCTTGACAAAGGCCCCACTTGTTCAATAATTTAAAGCCACACTGCAATAGTAAAAGTAACCTTTCTTTTCTTTGGAAAATGAGAAAAGTTGGAGAAATTTTTAGCTTTACCACATCACTTAAACACTGCACAATAAAAAAGTACCAACTCAAAAAATATAGGTTTATTTGTCAGTTTATGTGTCTTACTTTCAATTAAAGCATTTTATTGAAAAAGAAATTTTCTGACACTGATAGCCTTGTATAGATCACACCCATTTTTTAATAAACATCTCTCAAATCTTTTCTCTCTTATTGTACCGCGTTCAGGTTCTTGTTTAATTTTCTTTTGTAAACACAACGGGGCGAGCAAGGGGATGACCGGAAACCCCATAGCACCAAGGCTGGCAGAAAGCTGAGTGAGGCTAAGGTCTAATGGCGGCGGAGAGGAAGAATCGAGGGTGCTGCTCTAGCTAGGACTGTGGGTGGAGTTGTTGGTGTTATTGACAAGCTTAGAAGGAGTTTAAAAAAAATAGACAAAAAATTTAGATCGGATGTGATAAATATGAGGTTTAAAATGTCATATTTTAGACATAATATGAGCCAAGTGATGTCTAAAATGATAGGCTCATTAGACTTTGGGAGGAAGTAAAATGTCTAAAAAATTTAGACCGGATGTGAAAAATATGAGGTTTAAAACGTCATATTTTAGACATGATGTAAGCCAAGTGAGGTCTAAAATGTTAGACTCTTTAGACTTTTGGGAGGAAGGAAAATGTCTAAAAAATTTAGACTGGATGTGAGAAATATGAGGTTTAAAACGTCATATTTTAGACATGATATGAGCCAAGCGAAGTCTAAAATATTAGGCTCTTTAGACTGGGAGGAAGGAAAATGTCTAAAAAATTTAGACATCACTTGGCTTATATCATGTCTCAAATATGACATTTTAAACCTTATATTTTTCACACCCAGTCTAAATTTTTTAGACATTTTCCTTCCTGCCAAAGTCTAATGAGCCTAACATTTTAGACCTCACTTGGCTTATATCATGTCTAAAATATGACATTTTAAACCTCATATTTCTCACATCCGGTCTAAATTTTGTGTGTGTTTTTTTTAAACTCCTTCTAAGCTTGTCCATAACACCAACAACTCCACCCACAGTCATAGCCAAAGCAGCACCCTCGATTCTTTCTCTCCGCCGCCATTAGACCTTAGCCTCACTCAGCTTTCTGCCGACCTTGGTGCTATGGGGTTTTCGGTCATCCCCTTGGCTCGCCCAGTTGTGTTTACAAAAAAAAAAATTACACAAGCACCTGAACGCGGTACAATAAGAGAGAGAAGATTTGAGAGATGTTTATTAAAAAATGGGTGTGATCTATACAAGGCTGTCAGTGTCAGAGAATTTCTTTTTCAATAAAATGCTTTAATTGAAAGTAAGACACATAAACTGATAAATAAATCTATATTTTTTGAGTTGATACTTTTTTATTGGGCAGTGTTTAAGTGACGTGGTAAAACTAAAAATTTCTCCAACTTTTCCCATTTTCCAAAGAAAAGAACGGTTACTTTTACTATTGCAGTGTGGCTTTAAATTATTGAACAAGTGGGGCCTTTGTCAAGACAC
>JBAGKO010174521.1:0-17445 GCA_037177275.1 Acacia concinna | reverse complement strand
TTGTGATCTAACTCACCATCATCATTCATATAACTCTATAATTTCTTCGATTATTCAATAAATCCATCTCTATATAGAAAATCTTTTATTCCTATAAAATAAAAAACTGCACAAACACCAATGCCAATTATGAAAACTACTATGATTGCCTATTTTTGAAAAGTATTTCCTCTATCAATGTAATCTATCTAGCAATCTCTTATCATGAAAACTTGTAATGACTTTGATCCAAAATAAACATGTAATGACGCCAAAAGATTTTGCTTGACAACGTCTGCTGCTTTTAATTATGGTTTGTTCAAATGCTGTTTTGATTAAGACGCATCACACTATTCAATCATTTCCTCTTCCATCAGCGTGCGTTTGTAAACACTTAAACCTTCCATCTCCTTATAATAATTTATCAATTAATGATAAGTAACCTCCATTTACAAAAATACCACATAATAATAATTAATACTAATAATTAATCATGAATACTCCCTCCTATTCTAACTATAAGGCCCCTTTTGTGTTTACAAAAGGACTTTATAATTAAAACTGGAGGGAGTATATCTACAATTCCTTACCCGTGGTCGGATTTACACACATGCAATTGCAACATTCCTACACTTTCCAAAGCATCCCATTTTTTGCGATATCAATTATCAAAAGAACAGGTTATTATTGGGTGTGTTCTTACAAAAATTGTGGACGAAGCTTCATCAAAACTATTTTAAAACTTAATTAACTAACAATTAATAACAACTTTAAGATATTACCTTCATCACAACAAACATTATCATAAAATAAGCCCCGGCCTTAGCCAGAACGTTTTCCTTCCATAGTCCAATTTGTGTTGTGGTCTTTTTAGTTTTTAACTTTTATGTTAGGGATAATGATCATTTTTGTCCTAGAAGAAACCACCCAAGAGCACTGGGTATTCGAAAGTTTTTTTAGAACCATTTTTGCCCCATCCAAGAGTGCTAGGTATCTAGAAGTTTTTAGATGACCATTTTTGCCTCAGAAGTAATCACCTAAAAGCTCTGGATATTTGGAAGTTTTTCGAAAACTATTTTTGCCTCGACAAATTTACTCTAGCCGTTAGTCAATATCCTCAAGTTTGACTGTTAAATGACACTATGAGCTAAAACATTTTGGGAGGAGCTATGTTTGGAATATCTTCACTGTCTTTAGGATTTAAGCACAACCAAAGGAGATAAATGGATTTTGGGGAATATTGTTTTAATATTATGGATAAATATTTAGATCGTGAGTTAAGGGAGAAAAAAATATCTAAAGATTTGGTAGATCGTGATGGTCGAATCGTATGCGATCTAGATTTGAATCTAAATTTTGCTTTGAAATCGTGATGGTCAAATTATATGCAATCTGAATCATGAAGGTGAAAATTTTTTGCTTATGGTGTCATTTAGTTGTCAAACTTGACATTTGCTCGAGCAAAAATGGTCCTAAAAAACTTTTAAATACCCAACACTTCTGAGTGGTTTATTCTGGAGCAAAAATAATGAATTCCCTTTATGTTATGATTTATGATATGTGAGTCTTCGACGAAACTAGGACGACTTACAATTGGAGGCATCAATGGGTGTGTTTGGATTAAAAATTGCAATCGGTACTTTTGAAAAAGTAAAATTGAATAAAAGTAAGATTAGGTAAAAGTAAGATTGGGTAATTTAATTTGTATTTGGAATGCGTGTGTTTGATACTCCGATTGAACATCCAATTGCCACGGTTCACATTTACCAATGTCCGATTGCAATGGGGCAAAAAATCTTGATATTTGGGATGTCAATGGATTCCATTGCACCAATTGGATCAATTTTAGGATAAGTCATAAGCATCATTTTGGATGCTTTTCCATCCGATTGGCATAACAAAGTTGGAGTTTTTTTTTAAAAAAAAATTATGTCATTTTTTTATCTCATTTGGTCCTAATTATAAGACCTAGTTAATTTTTTTAGATAGATTGAGGAAGTCAAAAGAGTTAACTAAGTCTTATAATTAGGACCGGAGGTCGTATAAATATCACACTATATTTACATGTAATAAGACTCCATTCAATCTTAATTATAAGATCCAGTTGGTTTTTTTTGGAGAGACTAAGGAAGCCAAAAGAGTCAACTAAGTTTTATAATTAAGATAGAAAGTAGTATAAATATCACACTATATTTACATGTATAAGACTCCCTCAAGTCCAAATTATATGAGGGTTCTTTTTTTTTTTTTTGAGAGATTAAAGAAGCCAAAGAGTCAACTAGGTCTTATAAGTAGGATCGGAGGTAGTATAAATATCACAAAATATTTATATATATATGTAAGCTATATAATATTATTCATGCCATTTTCAATTATTTCTCATCAAAAGTAATTTTTAAAAAAATTTCAATCAAACAGATTTTACTTTTGCATAAATAACAATTACAATCTTTATTCCAAATATAAATCAAATTACCTAATATTACTTTTACTCAATCTTACTTTTTCAAAAGTACCGATTGCAATATTTAATCCAAACACACCCATTAAATATTGGAATTTTGTAAAAATAACTTTTGATGAGAAATGAATGAAAATGGCATAAATCATATTATATAGATTACACACATATATAAATATATTGTGATATTTATACTACCTCTGGTCCTAATTATAACACTTAGTTGACTATTTTTCCTTCCTTAATCTCTCTAAAAAACCAATTGAATTTTATAATTAAAATCAAATGAAGTCTTATTACACGTAAATATAGAGTGATATTTATACTGCTTCTTATCATAATTGTAAAGTTTAATTGACTCTTTCAGGTTCTTTCATCTCTCTAAAAAAAATTAGTTGGATTTTATAATTAATGACCGATAGATAAATTTTAACAGAAAATGAATGAAAAAAATAATTTGTCCCAACGTCAGACATCAATCGGACTAAAAGCACCATTTTGGTGTTTATACATCTACTATTTCAATCCCACGTATGGGACTTCAATCGGACAGATCGCTGGTCCAATCGTTGGTCCAAACACACTCCACGTGATATGCCCGATTCGTCCTCCGTCTGCAATCCAATAGTTCTCTCAGTAGGTGGCGCAGCTTAGCATGTGTGCCGAGAAAGAAAAAAAAGACGTCGTGTGCGAGGCTTCGAGCGAGGACTAAGTTCACTGGTTTTAAACATTTCTTTTTCCGGGTTCTTCATGCCTCGAGCTCCAATGTGAAGTTATCGTAAAATCTCCTTCTGATTTCTAGTCGCAATCTTATGCGGTTAATGTTATGATCAAACTATGAAGAGAATGGTTTCATCGATAGTTCAGATCCGTTTGACGTGTTATTAAGAGACTGAGATCAATCGAGGATGGAGAAACGACGTCGTAGTGGCTGGCGGGCGAGCACTCCCGCTGCGTGCTGAATCTCAGTTTTATTTAAACCCTTCGAAGTCTGCGTTGACTTGCTTTCATATGGTCAGAAACAGATGCAGTTAGATACAAACGATCCAGGTAGTCTCGTGCAGAAATGGCTGGTAAAGCTGCCGTTATTCCTCTGCTTACACCTTACAAGATGGGCAAATTGAATCTATCCCATAGGTACTCACAACTTCTCACCCGTTTCTTCTATTTTTCTGCTTTAAAATTCATGTGGATAAGGTGTTTGTGAAAAGTCCCAGCTGAGAATTGATGTGGACCATGATGTCAAACATTCTTGATGATCACAAATTTTGAAATTTGATATCTTCTGATAGGGAAACTTTCATTTATAAAATATGAATGGCTTGTAGTTTTTTCATTCAAAATAAAAATTTATTTTAGAACTGTTGCTTTCTTTCTTTCTTTTTTGTTTGGGATTTACAGCTATTTCTTGCAATTTTTATTTTCTTTGTTTAAGGTGAAAAAGACCATATCTTGAGTATTGCTTGTTCAGTTGATTTGAATGGTTTATTTTATTGAAGATAAAAGATGTTCTAAACAAATGTACAGTATCCAAATTAACTGAATGATTAAAACGACTATCATTTTCCCATGTATGGATTGCTTCATTTTTAGTGTGAGAACGACCATTCACTGTACCAAAACAATTTTTCATGGCTTTCCTCATACAATTTACCTCAAAAGAACAATTTTTAAAGGAAATAATCAGATTTCTCATGGAAATATGCCGTGAGAAATAACTTATGCTATGAAGATGGGTAATTTATCATCCAGTTAAAATGAAAGGTCAACATCTGTGGGGAGTCATTTTTCATTTGAATACAAGAAGAAATTTGAACCATCTAGAAGGACAAGAATTTGCCCAAAACAAATTATTTTTTTAAAAAAAGGTTAGGAAATCTGAATTCAAGAAATATGATAGCAAGGTGTTGATACTTTTAGCCTATTTGTGCATAGATCTTCTTTACTTGTGTACTATGAGAATCACTTGCGTCAACTACATACATACAGAGTTGTTTTGGCACCACTGACTAGACAGAGATGGTTCAACTATGGTCCTCAGCCTCATGTTATCTTATTTTACTCTCAACGAACTACCAAGGGTGGCCTTCTGATTGCTGAATCTACTGGTGTTTCTGACACTGCTCAAGGGTAATTTGCTCATTTTCATTATTTTCATGTTAATCTTGTCCTTTGTTACATCAACTCAGATATACATATTAGGCATGTTAGTATGATATCTAACATATAGAATTTGAATTTTTAGAATGAGTACAGGGATAAATACATAATTGCATGATGATATATATAATCAATTTATCAACTCATCAAAAAGTAAAAATAAGTATTGCATATTCTAAGAATTATATAATAAATGTCAAAAACAGACTATATGCATGAATAAATGTCCATGACAATTTACAAATAAAATATTTATTGTTTATTACCATATTTAATTTTAAATGAAAATCATCATTTGGTAAAAAATTGCAGAAGCATAATATTGCCATTTACACTCTTGCGATCCTTTTGCTATCCCTCCTTAAAGATACACAACGGGTCCTATTTTATTGTGAAGTTTTGAAGCAATATGGATGAATATATAACAATACAGCCGTTGAGTGTCCACAAGTACAATACACATATGGTTTCATATCATGTATCTGATAAAAATATGCTTATTTTTTTAAAGTCTCAATGAATTATAGATTTTACATATTTTTTTATTGATTTTTTAAAAAATGTGTTTCCCTTTTATTTTTGGTTTCCAATGTGAAGCTTTGAGCATACACCAGGCATATGGACACAAGAGCAGGTGGAAGCATGGAAACCAATTGTGGATGCCGTTCATGCCAAAGGTGGTATCTTCTTTTGTCAGATTAGGCATGCTGGAAGGTTTTCAAATACAGGTAATCATTAACTAAATTCTATGAATAAATATAATAATGGACCCAAATCTTTCAATATCAATTAAGAAATCTCTTAGATTAAAATTATTTGTAAAAACCAAAGGATCAAATTGGACAAACAACTAAAGACCCTTAGTTTATTACCAGGTTGTACAAACATTTCTGGCATTTTATTTTTTCAAAATCACAGCAATGTTTTAGGAATGTTAGCATCAGGGCTTAAGAAATTAACCACAATGTTTAACTGTGTTATTCACCAGTTATACAATGTTACCTGTATGATAAAATAAGTTACTTCCTCCTCCGATTCTAACAATAGGAGCTTGTTAGCTAATTTACATAGATTAGGAAAATTTGGTAAGTTGGTTATATGTAAAAAAATGTTTGTTGGTTTGCATTGAATACCCCATCTCTTAATTGGTTACACTGGAGTATTTTTATTTTTTTTTGATAGAAAAAAGTTTAGGTGAGTTGGGTCTTGGGGGCTCACCAAGGCCAGAGCATGCCTCCAGGTTCAAAGAGCGCTTACAAAGGTACTTACAGATTGCCCACCAACAAGGTCCTCATATCGGCAGCGGGATTTGAACTCACGAACTTGTAGGCTATGAGCAAATTCCTTACCAACTGGACCAACCTTTGTTAGTTATACTGGAGTATCATTGACATAGCTTTTACATCATATAAAAATCTAGCTATAAGGATAGATTGGCAAAAAATAATAATAATAATAAATAAAGATGAGAGGCAAAGAAGTTTGAAATTTGACATTTAGGATCAAAACAAACTCTCGGTCTAACTCCCACATTTAGTACTAGAGGAAATACTATTATATTTTAAAGATGTTACAATAATATTTAAGAAAGTTATCACAAGATCATGGAGTAGTTGCTGCTAGGATTTAGGCTATTACATTCAAAACTTGGTGGTTAATTACCTAAAGTCTGGTGTTAAATTTCGTATGATATTGTGCCCTTTTTATTAATCATGATAATGTTTTTAATATAGTTTAATTGTAACTGATAACACGGTGGCAAAATTCCTATAATTTTTTGAAACAACTTATTCAACACATTGCTGTTGATCACTTCAACTATTAAAAACGGCATAATAGTACTTCCATGATCCTGTGATAACCTTTTTTACAATATCTGGTACAGACAAGGGAATGACTGACCATGCAAGGCTTACACCACCAAGAAGGCTGAGAACAGATGAAATTTCTCAAATTGTCAATGATTTCAGAGTTGCAGCCAGAAATGCTATGGAAGCTGGTAACTCTACTAACTATAAAATGTTGTCACCTAATAATATAATATAAATAAATTTGGATCAGTCAATAGTACATTTTGGATACATGATTTGTCACCTAATAATAAAATATAAATAATGCCTACTTTAATGGTAGGGTACTTCACAAATGAACTGGCTACGTGAGGATTTTTCACTATCTGATTTCAGAAATTATGTTATTTGTTTTAATACACTGATTATAGTTATAAAAAAACAGGCTTAAAGACAATTTTGGTCATTCTTGTTTGACTGAAGGTTCAATTTAGTTATTCCCATTGCCACTTTGCCACATCTTTTTTCAAGATTTAGCTGCAAAAATAGTTTGTGATCTTAGACGCAAAACTTGAGTGTAAGTTTAATGTCATAAGATAAATAAGTAACATCTAAATCAGCACACTGCTGAGTTTGCCATCTATTTTCTTGTGAACAATGTAACAAAAGGATAACTTTTTTCACTTTAAAATATGGCGACCCTTCCCTGCTTTCAAACTGAGAAGAACGAAGTTAAATTTTGTAAAAACATACAGGGGCTAAACTAATATTGCAGGAACTATATGGTGGTACTAAAATGTAACTTGGATCTTGCTTGACAATATAACTTGATGCAAGTTTAATATGTTAGACCTATTTATATGTAGGGTTTGATGGTGTTGAGATCCATGGCACCTATGGTTACCTTCTTGACCAATTTTTGAAAGATCAAGTCAACGATCGAACAGATCAATATGGCGGATCACTAGAGAACCGTTGCCGGTTTCCTTTAGAAGTTGTTGAAGCCGTTGCTGATGAGATAGGGCCAGAGCGAGTGGGAATTAGGCTATCACCTTTTACAGATTATGAGGAATGCGTGGACTCTAATCCAAAAGAGCTTGCCTTGTACATGGCAACTGCTCTAAATAAATATGGCATTCTCTACTTGCACATGGTAGAGCCAAAACGGAAGAAGGATAAAGAAAAAGCTGAGGGCTCTGATAGTCTTGTGCCTATAAGAAAGGCCTTTAATGGTACTCTCATTATTGCTGGAGGGTATAACCGTGAAGATGGCAACAAAGCAATTGCTGAGAACAGAGCAGATCTTGTGGCTTATGGCCGATGGTTTCTATCAAATCCAGATTTGCCGAAGAGATTTGAGATTGATGCTCCTCTCAATAAGTACCACAAAGAGACTTTCTACACTCCTGATCCAGTTATTGGTTATACTGACTATCCATTTCTTGAAGACAATTCTTAATGTATTAGTTACGCTTAAATAGTTGGACCGTAGTCGGACCAAATCAATCTATAGTCTAGCATTAGGATACAATGTTAATTTCCTCTAACAGGGTGATTTTAATATAAAGGGATCTTCCCATTGCGGTAGCTTCCACACAAACACGGACATGCTATCATTCTTATTCAAAGTTTCAATTTTCCTTTTGTACAAAATCAATGCATAGTTTTGAATTTAGGATGCAATAATGTTCTCTAGAAAAAATAAGGGGGAAAAAAGAAAGAAGAAAAGATACATCGTTCTGATATATCTCCTGCTATTAGCAATCACATAATAGAAAATTTCATAACTCGTCTTATTGTTTCTGAACATGCTTGTATTTCATAATCCACAATCCAGCATGCTTATTTCAGACGACATAATCTTCACCCTTCATTTCTATCCACGTGCTTTGTCTTGAAGCTATTGACAAACCCTTAATCCCAATGTTTGAAACAAATTTTCTATTCTATATATATATACACACACACATATATATCTTCATTCCCATAATTACACAAGTCACTTTTCAATGCTGTTTAGAAGTTTCATAACTCAAACTCAAGATCACTTATAAGCTAGTACATCCATGATCCAACTACAAAGTAAGGGAGCAAAAATACTCATTAGTTTTTATTAACAGTGTGACTATCACCACATAGATTTTAGATGTACAAAAATATTTAGGAACATTTAAAATTGGGACAAAAATGTCAACACTGTTAAATTTAATGTAACATCATTACACATGCATTTGTAAAAAGAACATGGGCCCACTACAAAAATAACAGAGTTAAGTCACCCATGTGTCCATTTATAAAGGATGCGGCATGTTGTAAAAATTAGATGGGGAAAAGGTATTTCAAAAGCCCTATTACGTTTAGCCTCTTTGCATTACTTTTGATTCAAAATATTAACTCATTATTGACCCAGTCCAAAATGTTTGGTTTAACCTCCCTACTTGCTAAACTGTTATGTCATTGCTTTTCACTCTAGCTTATATAAAGAGTGACTTTCAGCCACTTGTGAAAATAGATAAGGATCCTCTGGCCAGCTATCCTACCCTTTCAAGGTGCCTACAATTAACGAATCCAAATTAGTCTGGGCCTATTGAGTTTCCCGTGACATAGGGACTAGCCTGGGATACCGAGTGAGAAAACAAAAACACCATAAGATCCTTTTATCTTCATGGCTTCATGTTGGGTTTTCTTGAGAATATCATCAGTTGATTCATGCTACCCATAGATTGTTTATAGGAAGAGTTGGTTGAATCCTAAGTGATATAAATTTCTAAATCTCTTAGTAGATGAAGTATATATACTTTAGGATGCCGAACTTGTTTCGCTGTTAATTTCTTTCCTCATCAACAAAGTGAAGGCAGTGCAGTGAGTCCAATGATAAGCAAATTAAAATGGGTCACACCTGATTTTGGTTTTACAATGCTTGATAGGCAATTTGATCAATCTTCTAATAGGATATATTGGATAGTATGGATTTGTTTATTGCAATTGAATCCAACATACAAGAAGTCATGAAGAGAAAGATCTAATCTAATATCTGCCACTCATAACTTAGGGACATAGTGACATGAAAACTCCCTTCTAAGTGGTTGGTTGTAAGTTCGTTACCAATTATAACTTCATGACATTTGTAACACCTTACTTTTATACCCTTACCATCCCTTAGAGTGGTTGTCAGAACCATCAGTTACGTCCGTATGTCGAAACAAAGAAAAGTAAATTTTCGAAACATACATAAAGGATGAACAACTTTTCATTAATATATAGAAGCATACAGACCAAAATGTAGAATACACATTAATTGTACTATATATATACACATGCTAGAAATTAGGAAGCATAAATGTCCACATCTAAGCTCTTTCCCTTCCTTTGCCTCCTGCAGAGTTTTCACCTACATTGTAGAGAAGGTAACCATAATAGCAAAATCATAACTCATAGCTATAAAATGCAATGCATGTCATGCTATATGTAATGTTTGTACTACCTCTCTAGTTCCTTCTCTATCGACACTTACTGTGTACTGGGAGCCTTCACATGACTCAATCCAAACTCAAACAACCAAGGTATATAGATAGGGAGTCAAACATCTCATACATACATGCTAGCTAAACCAGAACATAGTATACAAGTATAAAACAAACAACAGACAAGCAAGGCAATACAGGTTAAGGGTAAATATTCTAACTATCGAATACTCCTGTGCGGTGTGGGTGCTTTGTTCTCTGTTTCTGGCGCTGCTGGATTGCTGGTTCCCTTATCTATAATGCCTATACATACCACAATACAAGGCATTATTGTATGCCCCTAACTGTATACCACAAACCTTTTCCTCTTGTATCCTTAGGACTCTGGTTTCCCACTACCCGGACCACATCCCTTCCCCCATCAATACCCCTCAATATAACACCCTATATAGTCCATCGAGCACTGATCCCTCCTTCTGGCCCTTCCCCACTGTTTAGGCCAGGGTAGTTGGCAGTATCTCCCCTTAGAGAGGCTTGAAGAACTACCTAGCACTGACAATTGAGTAGTATCTCTCCTTTAAAAATCCTACCTAACCCAGGACAGTCAAACAACACCTCCCCCTTGGAAATGTTACTTTAGTCTGGGACAGCTAGACAGAACCTCTCCCTAGGAAATGTTATCTAGTCCTAAACAATTGGGTAGTATCTCCCCTTAGAAAAAGCTATTTTGGCGAATAGAGTTTTGATTATGGGTCCTTAACTGTAATTATTTTGGGTCTTTAGATGTAATTTCCCCAAAATCCAGCAAGTGTCCTTCTCTCCCCTTGACATATGTCATCTCTAGAAAGCTCTTTGCTTACTCTCCAAGCAGGCCAAAGGGTGCCAGCTTTTGTGGGGTCCACAGGGCTTCCCCTGACTTAAATTATATGTTAAATTTATTCGTATCAGCCCAAATTTCAAAAAATTCTAAAAAATTATGTGCTTGTCCAAAAATTTCTAAACTTTTCCCTAAATTCTTTAAAAATACAAGAAGGCTACCATAAAAACTTCAAGTCTTTTAGATTTCTAGAACTCCCATAAATATTTTTTCTCTAAAAAATCCATTTTACCGGCGATTAACAGACTTAAACAATTTTTCCTAATATCTCTGAACTTTTTCTTGACCCCCAACTGACTTTATAAATCCTCTAAAATAATGTACTAATTCTCTCTAATTCCAGTCTAGAATACTGACATCCCTAAATATATGATATTATCAATTTTTGACAAAAAAAACCCACTTCGGCCAAAAATATTTAAATATTAAAAAATTCACTAAAAATTTCTTGGACCTCCAAAAATCATCCTGATCATTTTGTACTATTCTGAACACCCTGTAATATTTACTGGGATTTTATGGAAATTTTTGGGGCTTCTGGACCTTATCACATTTTAACTGAAACTTTATGGAATTTTTCCTTTTTGCATATAGCTTCTCCCCGGATTTCACTTCAATTGTTGTGAGATCTCTAAGTCCTCTACAGATTAGGTCCCTCAGTTCATCCTGAATACCTTGTCTAGGGCTCAAAAAAATATCAGGTTGTTACATTCATCCTCGAAATTTAACACATTCCTTATGAGAACAGCTCCGGGTAGCTTTTTCTCATTTTAGCTTCTATGTCCCATGTCGCCTCCTCCTGTGAAGCATTCCTCCATATCACCTTGACCAGGGGGACCATCTTGTTCCTCAATTGTTTTAGCTTTTGGTCCACGATCTGCATTAGTTTCATCTCAAAAGTTGGGTCCTCCTGTATTTCTATATCATCATATCGAGTGATATGAGAATGATCTAGTTGGTCCTTCTTTAGATAGGAAAAATGGAAGACATTATGCAACTGACTTAAATTCGGGGGTAGGGCCAGTCTGTATGCTACTGAACCTACTATAGAGAGAATTTGGAATGGTCCCACATACATAGGTGTCAACTTTTTTTGCCTTTATGGTCAACCAACTCCTATGGTTGTAGATATTTTGAAGAATACATGATCCCCAACCTCAAATTCTAATGGCTTCCTACTCATATCGACATAACTCTTTTACCGATTCTAGGCTGTCAGGAGTCCCTATCTCACTTTTCTGATCTATTTAAAGTCTGATCCACTATTTCTAGACCATACAGACTTCTTTCACCAAGTTCTATCCAGCATAATAGAGATCTACACTTTCTTCTGTACAATGCCTTATATAGAGCCATTTGGATACTAGAATGATAAAAACATATCTAGTTACATCTCTCTTTATCCAAGCCCACCAGAACATCTTTTTTAGACCCTAGTACATCGTGGTTATGCCCGAATGTAACGTCAATTTTATCGTGTGACTCGTCCAAGATTTTCTCTCTTAACCTGACAAGTCAAGGAATGTATCATCTTCCTCTGTACTTGACTATACCCTCTGGGAAGATCTCGTAATCTTTCATCTCATGATTTACTACCTTTAACGTGAGGATTTCTGCTAGTCGATCTTTCCTTTAAGCGTCATTTATCTGCTCGAGTAGCAAACTATCAGTTCTAGATATCCCTACCTTCTCTGCTGACAACTACATCTGCTAGACAGGACTCTAATAACTAGCGCCCTCTAACAATTTTTGCTCTTTAATCATTATGGATGCCATATGCACTGCCTTCCAACTTAAGGTATCAGGCATAACATTGGCTTTGCCTGGGTGGTCTTTGATATGATAATTATAGTCCCTCAACAACTCCATCTACCTCCTCTATCTTATATTCAACTCTTTTTGAATCTATAGGTATTTGAGACTCTTATTATCTCAATACAGCTCTATCTCTGCCTCGTATAGGTAATCCCTCCATATCTTTAAGGTATACACTATTGCTACTAAGGTACAAAAAACCGGACCGGCCAAAGAACCAGTCACGGTATGGGTTCAAGGTTAAAGGGTTCAACCGGGTTGGACCGGGGGTTCAACCGACCATTGAACCGGCCATATTAAAATATTATAATTTAGATATTATTACTAAATACCCAAGTGACAGGCTGATAAATCACCATTTTGTATGAATTATTAGGTTTAAGTAATGTAACACGCTACGCAGAGTCAGCTACAGCGATCCCACTCAGTTCCCGGAGCTTTTGAAAAAAGGAGAGATACTTTAAAAAATGCTTTGTTCTTGTAAATTCTCATTCAGTTTCATAAATAAATGAGAAGTATTCTTTTTTTTCCTTTTTTTCCTTTTTTTATAAAAACCGGATCGGCCAGTTTGACCGGTCATTGACCAGGTCAAACCAGTCAACAGTTATTTAAGTAATCGGACTGGACCATAGGCCCGTTCCCGGTCGAACCAGTTAAACCGGCCGGTCCGGTCCGGTCCGGTTTTTGGTACCATGATTGCTACCAACTCTAGGTCATACGTAGGATAATTCTCTTCATATGGCTTTAACTGTCTAGAGGTATAAGCCACCACTCTATCATGTTACATCAACACACAACCTAATCCTTGCTTACTAGCATATGTTTACACAACATAAGATTGTGTTTGATTAAGAATGATTAACTTAGGAGTCGATGTCAGCCTCTGCTTTAGCTCTCTGAAGCTAGCCTCGCACTTCTCGTCCCACACAAAAGCCTGATTCTTCTTTGTAAGCTTAGTCAACGGTAGGCAATGCAAGCAAAGTCTTGAATAAACCTCCGATAATAGCATGCTAATCCCAAGAGACTCCTAACCTTTGTCATTATCTTAGGCTGCTACCAACTTAACACTGCCTCTATCTTGCTAGGATCCATGGCTATGCCTTCACTAGATATCACATGGCCAAGGAATTTTACTTCTCTAAGCTAGAAATCGCATTTGCTGAGTTTGGCATAGAGCTACTTCTCTTTCAAAGCAATTAGGATTATTCTCAAGTGTCTTTCATGCTCCTCTTCGGACTTAGAGTATACAAGAATATCATTTATGAATACCACCATGAACTAGTCCAGATACAGTTAGAAAGCTCTGTTCATATAATCCATGAACACGATGAGTGCATTCATCAAACCAAATGGTATTACCAGAAATTCATAATGCCCATACCAAGTCCTAAATGCAATTTTCGAATATCCTTCAGTTTTACCCTTAACTGATGATAACTTAATCTCAAATCTATCTTTGAGAACACAGTGGCACCGGCCAACTGGTCTAATAGGTCATTGATCCTGGGAAGTGGATACTTATTCTTTATTGTCACTTTATTTAGCTCACAAAAGTCTATACACAGTCTGAGATTGCCATCTTTCTTTTTTACGAATAGTACTAGGGCACCCCAGGGCAATACACTGGGTCTAATGAAGCCCTTCTATAATAGCTCCTCTATCTGCTTCTTTAGCTCAACCATCTCGTTAGGAGCCATTCTATATGAAGCTTCCGAGATCGGTTGTACTCTTGGTACCAGATCAATGGCAAACACCACCTCTCTCTTTCTCTCTCTAGTGGCAATCCATTAATCTCATCTGGAAAGAATTTTGAATACTCTCTAACTATTATGATCTGCTCAATCCCTAAGTCTACCTTGAGCTTTACTGAGAGAAACACTAGATAGCCCTGACACCCTTGCTTAAGGCTTCTTTCTGCCTAAGCCTCAAAGATAAGATTTAGTTGTATCTCGGTAATAGGGACTAGCTCTTTAGGGGGAAGTATTAAACTCTTATTCTTACAGTCGAGGAGTATGGTATTAGATGACAACTAGTTCAAGCCAATAATCACATCAATATCATGTAAAGGCATGCAAATCAGGTATGGAACTGTGCAACAATATGCATATTGAACAATGTGGCTCAAACATACACTAAATGTTTGCATTCTAGCAAAGTGTCAATAATGAGACCTAACCAGCCCACACAATCATATGCAATAAATGAGTAGCTAGCGCCTAAGTCAAACAATGCTGAAACAAGGTAATCATTAACTCTGATCGTACCTTGTATGAGCTCAGACAACTTATGTGCCTCCTCCTGTGTCAAGGCAAACACTTTTCCCTGCATTTGGGGTCTCACACCATCGGCACTTTGCAGACACTACCAAGAGAAACATCTCGACTTGCCGCATCAAAAGCACATGTTATAACCCATCATGCATGGCATGTCTCTGTTATCTTGGCTGCATATTTGCAGCTCTTCCTAGGCTTATTGGAGGCAAGTTCTTTCCCACCTAACTTGCCTCCTTGCTTCCCCTTCTTGCCGAAACTGCCTTTCTTCCATTTTATATCATTACTTACGATTCTTTCAAACGTCCCTATAGTTATCTATACAGGCTAAATCAATTGTACGGCAAACCGGACCTAACATCAACATCAGGGTCGCTTTCACTATCGGCTAGTGATTGAGGCTACTCTTAATAATTTGGCAGACTTCAACTCCCTTATTGAACCTCTTTAGCTGGCGGAGTGCTACTCTCTCTCTCAGGTTTGTCTTCAAACCTCTTATCATCTTGCCGATAAACCACCTCTCGTCATTGCGATACTGTAGATAAGTGGAATACTATGAGCAAGTAACATACCTGGCGAGGTAACTGTCAAATGACTCGTCCTCCGCCTATCTTAACATAACGAATTCTACTTCCTTCCATTCCTTACAAAATGAAGAAAATATTTCTGATAGAATCTTTCTATGACCAACTCTAACATCACAGGGGTGTTTTGGGCCAGCAACACCATCTCGGTGTTTCTCCACTACTAGTCGGCCTCCCTTTCCAACTTGTAGATTGCCAGTTAAGTCTTCTACTCGGACGAGCAACCCATCACCTTGAATATCTTTTCCATCTAGGCGGTATACTCCTATACTATTTGCGAGTCAAAAACACCCTTAAAGATAGGAGGATTATGCTTATAGAATTTTTCTACCCATCTCTGGGTGGCCTCTGGGTCATCTATTGGCCCCTTAGGAACTATTGCCTCCAATTGGGGTTGTGGTGTAATAAGCTGTAGAGGCTCTCTTGCCTCTTCAATTATGGTTTGTCTGACATGTTCTATGGATGCGGCCACTGCTGTTGATATGGCCTAATCCCTGTTCTGTTCTTGTTGAACCTTATTGGCTCTTATCTCGTTTATCATCACTTGATGATGTTCCTCCAATTGATTCATGATCCCTTGCGTTAGATCAACAGGAGCTTCAGGATTTCTGTCATGTTTTCCCTTAGTTCCACTTCAAGTTCTTAGTCATGGCATGCTAATTTCTCTACATCAGGAACAGAGACTTTAGGCACATATCATAACCAACTAGCTATACAAGTAAAACATCTCTTAAATTGGTCTTCATGACACATGCATCTAATTGTCTGAGTCATATCTCACAACTTGTTATAGGCCAGTTTATCATCTACTTAACCTAATGGATCCATTGTGGGGTTTATGGGATTATCAACACCAGAGCCTACTTTCAGCCCTACTCAACTACTATAGATCCCTCTACAACTATCTCTTAAGAAAATATCCTATTGGGTGTAAGTAATACATCTAACTTTCTCTATAGGCTGGTTTCATCTTCGAGCAATGTACCAACCTAGACAATAGAATATCACTTTTAGGGACATGAGTTGGCTGACTAGGTCATAACCTGCAACCTAGACAACTACTAAAGATCCCTCTGTTGCTATCTCTTAAGAAACTATCCTACTGGGTGTAGGTAATACATCTAACTTTCTCTATAGGCTGGTTTTATCCTCTAGTAATGTACCAACATATAACCTGCAACCTAGACAACAACATATCACTTTTAGGGACATGCGCTGGCTGACTAGGTCATACTCTTAAGAATACCTCTACTCCCTCCTCTTAGCTATCTAGTTAGACCTAGAGTCAGTAATATGGGTTTTAACCTTAGGCCGAGCTTGCCCAAACTGAAATATGGGTGGTTTGGGTTTAGGAAAAGTAGGACTGTTTTTTAGCGGATCTTTTAGGCCCGAACCCATATGGGCTCAGCCTAAGGCAGTCCGAACCGATGGGCTCACGGTTAACCGTATTTTTTAAAAAATATGTGAAGGCCCAAAATAAGTCCTCCAGCAGGCCAGCACTCCTTCCATCCTTGAGTCCTTCGACCTTCAAGTATCCAACAATGTCACTGTTCACTAACACTCTTAGTCTCTAACAGTAACAGAGTGACAAACCTTAGCTTGCCGTTGCCCTCGCACTCGCGGTCTTGGTCTCGTGAGTCGTGACTCTCACATCTGAGCGACTAAGCCTCTCGCCTCTTAACGTCACTTTATCTTTCTGTCAGCCTCATCACTTGTCTGCAAGAAGCTTGATGCCATCCCTGAAGACTGAACTCTGAACCTGGACGCCGTCTCTGAACTCTAAAGACTGAAGCTAGACAATGTCTCTGAAATATGAAGCTAGACGCCATCTCTAAACATTAAAGCTCGTGCTCGATGATGTGTATCCGTGATTCCCTCTCCAGATATTCTAGCAAGTTCAAATCATCCAGTCTTGTTGAGGAAATATAATTACTTGATTTTTTAATTCCTCCATCTATTGGAACATATTTTTCAATACCCATTTTTTTTAAAAAAGTTTGTAAAATATGTGGAAATATGGGCTGGTCCGCCCAAACCGCCAGCCC